>VDFB02013463.1:21836-56420 GCA_007258455.2 Sequoia sempervirens | reverse complement strand
TGGTGCACTTATGTCCCTAACAAATTCCCACATCTAGAGCCTATAGAGGTGTTACACTTCCCATTGGGGGTTGATTTGTAACACCCTCCTTGACCAAACGACCCAAATATGGCCATTTTCTTCATCTCCCCTTCAAATTCACTCCTTCCACATGCATTTGGATCTTCTACCCTCTTCTTCCATCTCCTACCATCTTCTTCACCACTTCTAGACTTCATCCACAAGCTCCGAGCGGCTTCTTCACCATCTCTTCAATCTCCAAACACTTTACACTTCACAACAACAACATCAACACTCCACCACTTCAGTAGAGCAAGTGTGGAACAAAACACCATTGCAACAGAGGCTTGAGTCCTCATTTTCTTCCCCATTAGCCTTTAGTGCTCTTGGTGGAGGTGGTAAGCTTTCACTCCTCTCCTCTATTACTTGGTTGAGTAGCATAACATTGTTTTGTAGTGCTTTAAGTGCTCTTTACTTCATTTCTACTTTTCTCTCTATCTATCTGGATGTCCGTGGAGGTGGGAACACCAAAACGAGGTCTGACTGAGGTAGGCCCCTATATATCCACCCAACAATTTCTCTCTTCCTCTTGTGTGTAGGTATTGAAGACACTCACGAGCTAGAAGCTTCATCACTCGCACAATCATAAGTATTTCCTTTCTTCTCCTTATCATCTCTATTCCATTTCAATCTTATTACTTCATGTTGCTTTCTTGCATTCTAGAGATTCTCAGTAATCAAAGTGTAAGTCATCACTTAGCCATTTTATGAGACATTCTCGCTTTCTGGTCCCCATGAGACACCAGCGTGCCTCTGGGATGCCAGGGTGCCATGCTATCATCCGTATTCTACATTATCATCCTTTGGTTAAGAGCTTGATAGTCTATCCAGAAAATCTTTGTGACCTCTCTTTCATATTGTCAAACTTTTGCATTGTTCCATTGAGGTAGTATAGGGTAGTTCGCCCCGTGAGGCTCTCTGAGTGAAGAGAAATTGTGAGTAGCAAATCCCCCTATATTACAACAACAACATCAAATACTCCATCAAGAAAGTAGTGAAGACACCCATGTTCAAATTGGGTGCAAGTAGAACCTCAAAACTGGTATGCACATTAATATTATTAGAAAACAAGTCACTATTTGGTTGGTTAGACAAAGGATTCACTACCCTACTGAAGTGAGTTGAAATCTATTTCTTACTTTGCATTGTCAATTGGTGTACATAATTCGTAAACATTCAATTTATTTAATATCATATCAAACATGTTCATCATAAGTCAAGCATTCAACTAATTTAATCTCTGGCAATCTTACAGGGCACTAAAAACTAAAATATTCCCTAAATAGGATTTGTTGCCATCAACTTGCAAAGAGGCACATCTGTTGTTGGTTGAGTTAGGGATTGAATATAAGCAAATTCATTCATGTAAAAATGATTGCATTTTATACAAAGATGAATATGAAAACAAGGTAGAATGCCCTGTATGCAAAGAGAAGAGATATCATACAGATGTATAAGGTCCTACAGTTCCAAAGAAGTTTTTACATCACATTCCAATTATACCTAGACTTCAACGAATGTTTCGTTGCAATTCACTAGCACAATTGATGGACTGGCATGCAAAGAATAGGAGTAAAGATGGATTCATGTGAATTATGGCTGACTCCAAAGCAATGAAACACATAGAGGAGAAATGGCCAACAAAATTCAAAGATGAACCCCGTAGTATCAGGTTTGGTCTTGCAATTGATGGATTGTGCCCATTCTCTTTCCTGAGCTCAAATTATAGTGTTTGGCCAGTCGAATTGATAGTATACAATATTCCCCCATGGATGAGTGTTAGAAAGGAGCACCTTATGTTGACTCTCATTGTTCCAGGAAAACATCAAGTTAAAAATATGGATGTTTATCTTGCGCCTTTTATTGATGAGATGCAATTGCTATGGAAAGGCATAAGAATGTATGACATATCATGTCCTCCATCAAATAGGTCCTTCATGTTGTATGGTGTGCTATGTTGGACTATTCATGATTTCCCAGGACTTGGTGTTTGTTCTGATAAGATAAAATATTTACGTATTTACACTCATAATTTATTTTCATCCCAACTTTCATACTTAGTTTTATACTATTTTTTTGTGTTATTAACATTACTTATTGAATTGTAGGGCTTCAAAAAAAGGGGATATTTACATGTACAAGATGTGCAGAACAATTTCAAGGGTGGTATTCTAAAGATCTACATAAATTTATTTATGCAAACAACAAGGTTTTTCTACCACTAGATCATAGGTTTAGAAATCGCCTAAAGAATTAATTTGATGGAAAAGTTGAAAATAGAGGCCCTCCCATGATTATGGGTCCAAGTGATTGGATTAAGAAGTATGAAGATGTTGAATTGAAAGCTTGGGAGGATTTTTTTATCAGGGTGATTCAATTGAAGAACCATAACAAGTTGTAGTTAATATGCCAAAAGGAATGAAAAGAAAATCCATATTTTATGAGCTCCCTTACTGGAAGGATCTATTAATATCTCACCTATTAGATCCTATGCACATCTTCAAAAATGTCCCAGATTCTATATTTCGACATATATCAGGCAAAGAGAAGGACGCCTTGTCTTCGAGGAGAGATATTGCTCTTTCGCATACCAAATTTGATAGAAAACATTTGTGGCCAAACAGGGAAAATGAAACATATGTAGAAGCTCAATGGATTTTGAAAAAAAAAAGAGCTAGACCAACTAAAAAATGTCATATGTTCAATAAGGACACCTACTAGCTATTGGTCATCATTGGCTAAAACTTTTACAGTTGATGGACATATCACAGGATTTAAAACATGTGATTTTCATAATTTAATGAAGGTATTATATATCAGCATTTAACATTTATTGGTAACATTGATTAAGCACTAGATTTATTTTGATATTTTGTTGTGTGAGAAAAAATTACTAATGACCTTTTCATAAATGTGTTTGATAGCATATCATGCCATTGGCAATTAGGGGGGATTCATGTCTTATAGTTGACTTAAGGAATGCCATAAGTCGATTGTCAGCATTTATAAGGTATGTGGTTATATGAAATGTTCATGTGTGAGAGACATACAGATATTATATTGCATTTTAATTTATGACTAAAGGTTCATACTAATTTACTAATCTTATATTAGGTGGGTGACCTCCAAGGAGATCCATGAATCTAAAGTGCCAAAGTGGAAGAAGGAAATTGCAAAAATTGTATGTGTACTTGAGAAGGAGCTCCCTACAAGTTTCATGGACCTACAAGTCCATTTACTTATACACCTAGTCGATGACATTGAATTTGCGGGTGTCGTATCAACGAGGTGGATGTTTTTCATTGAGAGGTATATGAAAACTCTTAAAAGATATGTTCGACAAAAGGCACATCCAAAGGGTTGCACAGTTGAAGGGTATGTATTGAATGAAGCATTTTTCTTCTTGTGTGAATTCCTTGGTAAGGATTTTGAAGATGACCCACACATCTAGGATGAAGAATGAGCATAAAATATTATTGATGGAGAAAAATCACAATCTAATGGTTTTGAAATGGAAATTAGTAAGTAAATTCACGATCAGTGTGGTTGTTTTTCTTGCAATCATTAATTTACTCTGTAACTTATTTGTCAAATTAACAACATGAAATTTGGAGTTTGAAATAAACATGTTGACATGTAATAGGTGTAGACAAAATTTCTATACTCGAAAAGTTTATTCTATACCACATGGACTTTATGAACAAATGGATTGATCTGTATGATAGAAAGAGAGAAGAGGTGTTAGAAGCAAGGAGACAGTTTAAGAGATCGAACCCAAGGAATACTCCACTTCCCACTCATCTTCTTGGGGAATGGGGCAAAGATTGCACACTAGAATGGGTTACTGAACAAATTCAAAATCAAATAGATGATGCAGGTACAGATTCAAACATAACAAAAGATGAAATCAACATGTCTAGAGGATGTCAAAGAAAGGTACAATTGGAATTTTACAAAATGTTGTTTCCTTATAGTTTTGACAGTATTAACTATTTTAATATTTGTCATTATATTTGTTTTCACTGAAATAAATGGTCTTTCATAAGCGAGGAAATATCCAGCAATGTGGGCATATGGTTGACATTATCGTGTAGAAAGTGTAGATGTAAAGAGACAATCCTTTGATTGTGGCATCATGGTTATTTTCAAGCAATCCAGTCGATCAAGATCAAAAGATAAGAATATAATTGAAGGGTGTGAACCATGATCCTAATACCTGCAAAACACAACAAACAAACACATTAGAAGATTGAAATGCAAGTTAGAAACATGATTCCTCAAGAAATCCATTTATCAATGCTCTAAATAGGAAAATGAAAGCAATACAATGAGAAATCAACAAAAGAGATTAAATCCTATGAAAGCAATGTAAATTCTTGATCTCTTGAGGGAGTTGGTGCCAATTTGATGTGAAAATTGGCCCTTTCCCAACTCCAATGCTAGCTTTGATGATTTGAAGAAGATTGTGATCCACTTTGATGAAGATTGATGAATGCTCCAAGCTAAAATCTGCAAAAAACCTAGCTATGATTCAATGAGATGGATGAGAATTGCTAAGTATTTTAGCATGGTAACTTTGCTTGAGATGTGGATGATGAAATAAGGATATGAGCTCTTTATTTATAGAATTCCAAATGGATGAATGTCCAAAATAGAGCAATGTGGGACTAACATTCATCCAATCGCATGATGCCACTTGTCAAGCTATGAATGGGTGGAGGATGTGCAAGATTTGGGGAATGTGCCAATAAATGCATGAATTTGAAATTCAAATTTGTTGAAATGACTTGAAAGGGGGGAAGAAAGAAAGCATTAAATGCCACTTGGCTCAAGGCAAAGGACATGTAAAAGATCTTAAATGCCTTGTTGGAAGGACTTATTCCCACTTGGATTTTGAATTCAAATTAGGGGAATATTCCTTAAAAGATGCCTTGTTGAAGGAAAATAGAAATTTAATAAATCAAATAAGTCTATTTTCATGTGCAAGTTGCAAAATCTAGAGGATTTGATGGATTAAGACAAATTAATCAGATTTGATTAATTCTGTGATATTTAGCTGATTTGACAATTTGATTTAGATTTTGGATTAATTTAAATCAAAAAAGAGAGGAATATGATAAGAGGCTAATTAAACAAAGATTTTGATTTATTTAATTAAAAGGATGGTAATAGATTAACCAAATAAAGTTTTTAATTTATTTAATTTAATGTGATAGACTTTAGAGATTTAATCAAATAAATTGATTATTTAATTAAATAGGGATAATTAGATCAGATGAATTGATTTAATTAACAAGGGAAAGTGACTTAATTAGACAAAATAATTTATTTAATTAAGAGACGAATATTGATGAATTTAATCAGATAAGGGAATTTGATTAAACAATTAGACCGAGCGATGATTTAGGAAGAAATGATGTTAGTAGATCAGAGTGTGATATCAATCTGTATATTTTCGATGTCTACATTTTGCACCTCTTTGAAGTGATGCACTTGTTGCATTGGTTCAAAGAATAATCTTGTTGAGATCAAAGTTCAAAATTCTCTGATTTTATGATGCCCCATAGTTGCCCCAGCCAGAAGAATTATGCTGGTATACTGCCCCCTTGAGAGATCGGGCGAAGAGGTTTGATTTGAGGTCAATCTCTCAAAAAAAGAGGTTCAAGATCAGTTCAACTCGAATATTTGATGTAGACAGATTTGATGATGTAGACAGTCATCAACCATGGGTAGTCTCATGCCTATTTTGATATATTACACACACTTTATCCTGATTTGTAGCATGATAGTTACATTATTTATGATATACATGAGATGATTATGATGTTTGGGTGATATGATGATGCATGGATGATATGGATGCACATGATATGATATGATGATGATTTTATGATTATTCAAATAGATGATAAATGTATGGTTTATGAGATGTTCAGAATAACTAATCTATATTATGCAATGATGGGGATGAATGCATGTGGTATGATTTATGTTTTCTATATGGTATTATATGCATTATACAGTATGCTGATAGTTTGTGGATGCAAGATGGATGCAATGGTGATGATTTATGATTAACTGTCATGGTACCATGTTAGCGTGATTAGCAAGAGATAGAAGAAAATAAGAGATTCCAACAAGACATGAGATGATGATGATGATGATGATGATGATGATGATGATGATGATTACTTGCCAAGGAGTAGGGATTTTCAAAGGGCCAAATTTTCTTATGTTTGATAACACACATGGTACGATGCATCAAGGTATAGAAAACCAGGATGGCGTGGTACCTAGTGTGATGGACTTTGACTCGACAATCAGATAGGAGTATTCTTGTTCACACCTAACATACGGAAACCTTGCTAGGATGTACTTCAAAAGTTTCAGACACCTCAGACCAAAACACGGAAGGGTAAACCTATCCTTGTAATAGTCAACAAGTTGCCCTAGAACTCTTCCATACATACCTACCAAAGCAAGTATTCGCCAAGGTTCTATTACAAGAACGTCCAACAAGCACAACGGACAAAAGATAATGATCATTGCCCCATTCCTATTTCTCTGAATCCTCTATTTTGGGATATCATCGAGACGTCCTTGGAATGAGTGCAAATAAGATAAGTCAAAAGAACAAGACCAAGTAAATAGACAGACTAATGCTCTTCAATACCGCTAACGGAAAATGATGTGTTTTCTAAGGATGATAAGTGAAACTTATTGCCAAAAGATAATGCCCATTGTAGGAAGGATTCATCCTAGGACATGTTAGTGGATGGCGGCACGTCATTTCGTTTATAAGGGATGATTGATATGGGACAAATTCAGATGATGAGTTACCAATACGAAGAGATAACCAACTTGCTTACTTACTAACTTAGACTTTAGACTCGACATTTTGAGTTCTATGTTTTAACTGCTAGACTTGTTTCTGACTGTTTCACCAAAGGTTGACGATGACGATCAGTTTATTTAGGATGGTGCTTATTGCCGGTGCAAGCGAGATGAGGCGGATGGATTTTTCAAATATTTGGATTTTTTGATGTTTTTGGAATATTTTGAGGCTGCTTTTGGTATTTTTTGATGTTTTCAAATGTTTTGATTTTTGATTTTCCAATGTTTTTGGGATTTTCTGAGATTTTGACTGAGAGACTAACCTAAAGACCTATCCTAGGGGTCTCGAGGGCTGATCAACAGATTAGCCTTGCCTATGTTATACACGCAGAGACCACGTAGTTCGACTAACGACTTGACTGATTTACAAATGATGATATACATGATGAAATGTCGGGCCATTATGACGGACTCCTCTATAGGATCAATTTTAAATGTCTCGGGATGATCAAAGGACCAACTTTACTTAATGCTCAAGCCCAAAGACTAATGTGAGTTTGACAAGATCTAATCTTTTGGCTTTTTGAATAACTTTTTGACCTATTTTTGGATTTTGATATGTTTTGAATGTTTTTGGATTTTCTGATTTTCTGATGTTTTTGGATTTTCTGATGTTTTGAGAACTTTAAGACCATACACGAATCCGATCCGATGAGAATGTGCCCCCAGCATGATGCAATAGACTACTCTGATAAAGTTGGCCAAACTGACCTTGAGGATGGGCCGAGTAGTACTAGGAGGGATCATGATACGAACACAAGACCAAGCTATGGTGCGGATGCGAGTGGATGAGTGATGAATGGAGATATGGATGAGATGGATGATGGAAGCGAAATGGAGGGATAATGTAGATCACGCTTCAAAGATCCTCGTGGATGGAAAGTGCTTATTTACGCAAGGTGCCTATTTGCCAGGTTTTCACCGAGGTACTTACCCAAAGTGCCACCGAAGTGGTTTTCCCTAGAGGATGATTTTTTCTTTACTATTTTTTTATCCTTTTCCCTGATTTTTGGATTTTATTTTTATTTTTATTTTTTTGCTTTTCTTTTTGATTTTTGGTTTTTTTAATTTTGTTGTTACTTCAAGACTGTCATTGCTCTTCATCAAGTAACCATTTTTCAGGACTTTTTCTAATTTTTTTTTTTTGATTTTTTGGTTCTATACCTTGAAAGAATTAGGCATAAAACTTTTTGAGATGGGAGCTATTCATGGGCTCCTGCAGAGGTTCCCCTTCGGGTGTTGATAGCTAATATGCCCTTGATTTATAGCTTGTTGTGACGATGAAAGGCCCTAACCAATTGGGTTCGAAATTGCCTTTGTCGGGACACATTCTTTCTAATTTCAAGACTAGTTCTCCTCGAATTTGGAAAGTTCCGCCTACCTTTCTTGTTGTAGCTTCGCTGAGTCTATTTTGATAGACTTGCAAATGATTCAAAGCATCAATCTCACTCCATCCAAGAACTCCAGCTCGCTTAGTCTGAACCGGACATTCTTCATCGCGATGAGATTTGCAAAGTTGATATTTTGAGGGATGGAGCTCGATCTCACCTGGGAGTACAAATTTTGATCCATAGACCAAGGAGAAGGGTGGTGCCATGGGTGTGCGGATGTCGGGTTCGATAAGCCTGCAGGGCGGATTAAGTCAGATAATCATGACCTGCCATTGGATCAGTTTTCCTTGAGGATTTTGAGGATGGTTTTGTTCGTGGCTTCGCCAGCCACTGCCTTGGGGATAGTATGGGTGGAGAAGTTTATGCTGATTTTAACTGCCACAAGCTCTGACATCCCCGATTCTTTAATGCGTCCCATTATCTAAGATAATGGTCTGTGAATCGCAATCCATTGCATGAGATAGTTCAGGATGAATTTTGAGATCTGCTTTCCAGTGATATAGGTCATGGGTATGGCTTCCACCCACTTTGTGAAGTACTCAGTTGCAGTTATAATGAATTTGTGGCCATTGGATGAGGTGGGTGAGATTTTCCCAATGAGATCAAGTCCCCACTACTAAAAGGGCCATGGTGTGATAATCGGGTGAAGCTCTTGAGCTGGAGCATGGATGAGGTCCCCATGCTGCTGACATTGTAAACACCTTTTAGCGTGATCATGTGCTTCTTGCTCCATTGTGAGCCAATAGTACCCCAGCCTCAGCAGTTTCTTGGCTATGGTTATTTCACTCGAGTGTGAGCCACAGATACCGTTATGAACCTCGGTTAGAGCAATTAATGCCTCCTCAGCATTTAGACAACGTAACAAGGTACCTTCTATGCTTCTACGGTATAAGGTATCACCTAGGATGACAAATCTAGATGCTTTTTTGATGAAGGTTCATTTTAGGCTCGATGGTAGGTTAGCGGATAAGACTCCTATTCGAAGATATGTATAGATGTCGTGATACCAAGGATCGCCAGGACCAACGATTTGACACACATATTTTGATTCTGGTACCTCAAATGTGGGAACGAGAAGCTGCTCGATCAGAAATTTGTATTTCAACATGTTGTGAGGGATGTCTACTAGAGACCCAATTGTAGCCATGGCATCAGCGGCTCTGTTGTTGGTTCTTGGAATCTGCTCAAATGTTATGTCGATGAAGGATTCCTTTAGAGTCTCCACCAATTTCTTGTATGGGGTTAGCTTGTCATCCTTTGTCTGATATTCATTATTGACCTGGTTTATGATCAACTGAGAGTCTCCATATACCTTGAGAGCTATGATATTCCATTGCACTGCTATCCTGAGACCTATAGTTAAAGCCTCATATTCTGCTATGTTGTTAGTGCAAGGAAATGCCAGTTTGTATGATCTTGGTATGCAGTCCCCCTGTGGGGTGATGAAGAAGATACTAGCTCCTGATCCGTGTTGTGTGTATGACCCGTCGAAGTATAGTTTCCAGTGATCAGCAATGTTGAGGTTAAAAATAGACTCATCTGGAAACTCTGAGACAAGAGGATTCTCATAATACATAGGTGCTTCTGCTAATTGGTCTGCAATAACTTGACCCTTGATGGATTTTCTTTCAACATACTCGATGTCATATTTTGATAATATCATGACCCATTTTGCCATTCTACCAGTTAACATTGCCTTTGATAAGAGATGTTTAAGGGGGTCAATTTTGGCAATAAGCTTGATCTTGTATGCCAGCATGTAGTGTCTGAATTTTTGGGATGCAAACACTACTGCGAGGCAAGCTTTTTCGATGAAGGATTAATTTAGCTCGTGACCGACCATTGTCCTGCTGATATAGTAGATAGCCCTCTCTATTCTGTTTTCATCATGTTGGGCCAAGAGAGCTCCTAGGGCTGTTGTTGTTGCTGACACATATAAGATTAATGGCTTTCTCAGGATAGGTGGCATTAACACTGGAGGTGTCAGTAGATATTCCTTTATTTTGTTGAATGCCTCTTCACATTTTGTATCCCATTTGTATGATACCCCTTGTGGAGAAGGTGCGAATATGGGTTTTACTTGTCTGCCAGTTGTGTTATGAACCTTCTAATGGATTGGAGCCTACCTTGGAGGCCTCTCAGTTGCTTTAAGTTCCTTGGTGCTTCCATCTCAAGGATTGTTTTGACTTTTGTTGGATCCACTTCATTACCCCTCATAGACACTATGTATCCTAGTAATTTTCCTGATTGTACGCCGAAGACGCACTTCTTAGGATTTAGTCTGACTTTGTATTCCTCCAATCTGTCAAAGATAGCACTTAAGGTTGCTATATGATCTTGTCTTTTTCTTGACTTTGCTAGGATGTCGTCGACATATTCTTCAACTGTATTGTGAATCATGTCATGGAAGATCAATGTCATGGCCCTTTGATAGGTTGCTCCTGCATTCTTTAGGCCGAATGGCATCATGTTCCAACAATAGGTCCCCCACGAACAAGTAAAATTTGTCTTGTGTTGATCTTCTTTTGCTATCATAATATGGTTGTATCCTGAAAATTCATCCATTAGTGATAGCATCTCATGCCCTGCTGTCATGTCCACTATCATATCGATATTGGGAAGTGGAAAGTCATCCTTGGGACATGCTTTGTTCAAATCTCTAAAATCTGTACAGATTCTTATAGCTCCATCAGGTTTTGAAACAGGTACCAAGTTCGATACCCATTCTGGATAATCAATTGGTCGGATGAATCCAGCATCTAATAGCTTTTTGAGCTCCATTTTGACTAACAAAGCGATTTGAGGATGCATTTTGTGAAGTTTATGTCTGACAAGTTTTGCATCTAGATACACTGCTAGGTGGTGGACCACAATATTTGGATCAAGTCCTGGCATATCAGCATAACTCCATGCAAAGTTTATTTGTCTTTCCCTTAGGAATGCTGCTAGGAGTTCTTGTTCTTCTGATAATAGTGATTCCGTGATAGAATGTGATATGCATTTCTATTCCTATGTTGACCGGATTGCACTTTTCGGCCAAGACTACCGACTTCTCTTGATGAATGGCTCTTAAGGGAATATTGAATCCTTCATCCTTGGGCACCTCAGAGAGGTTTTCACCATTGGATACACCCTTTCTTTTTACTATTTTCTTGTCAGAGAGTGCCACAAAGGTGGTTTTCTACTCAAGGACTTGGATATGATTCTTAGTTTCTCACTTTGGCGATCAAGGATTCAATCGCTTCCGTATTAGGCGTGGTGTGTGTCCAACTCCATTATGAATCTTGGCTCATGACTTCCATCCGAATGTTATCCTCAACCCCATGAATTCCAAGAGTGCCTCATCATTTTCAAAATGTATCGAATTGGTGGTCCCTGCTGGTCATAGCTCTATCACTGGGGTAGACTATGGATCTCAAGGATTTTGACTATCCGGGTTCAAAGGATATGGTACTAATCATACTACTGTGGTATCTTCAATAGCCTAGGTATATTGGATAAGGTATCTTCATCATCGCTACTAATATAGGGCTCAGTGATAAAGTTATGCATGTCTGTCCCTATGGGTATTGGGGAGTGCACTTGTACTAGGACTGGCTAAGGAGAAACATTAGCGGCTCTAACCAGAGGATTTCGGCCACGTATGGTTATTCTCAGAGGGGTACATCCAAGACCAAGATTTGTTATAGGTCGCATCTCAGGCATGATTGGTATTAAGAGCCCATTATCATTTTGCCCCAATCTTTGGTTTCGGTCATAGCCCATCGCAAGCATCATGTGTAGGCCTTTGCTTCTTTCATCCATTGGTAATTCAGGTGTCGGTCTTTCATCTCGGTACAACATGTGAGATGGATCTTCTTCAATAACCTCTCGGCCAAGGTCTCCCCAGCTTGTGAATTCAGGATAATCCTCAAGATACGTTTGTGATGTGGAAGCTTGATTTTCTCGCGGGCATCCCCGTGATCTAGGACATTGCGGTAACTCTCCTATCACAAAAGCATTATTAGGGAGCCTATAGCTTCCACAACCATCCTCCTAGATGATGAGCTTGATATCGGTATGGTGGGAATGGCGGGGGTCTCTGTCACAGAAGTGGACGTGAGAGTGGCGGGATTGATGTATGATGTGGATGGGCCTCATCATTTTTCGGCACTTGTGGGATTTTGTAATATTTGGCTTCAAGGTTCTTGCAGTATGAAAATGGCTCAAGATCCCCATGGACGGTAACCTCTTATCCATTATGTGTGAATTTCACACATTGGTGGAAGGTTGATGCTACGACTTTCATCGCATGAATCCATGGGCGTCCTAGGAGGATATTGTATGGCAATTCGAGGTCCAAGACCTGACATGTGGTTTCCATGAGTGTTGGCCCTACTTGGATAGGGAGCTTAATTGTGCCCTGAGACACTCTTTCTTGGTCATCATATGCTCTTATTGTGATTCCCTTGCCTTTGTCAATGGAATCTTCTAATATTTTCAACTGCTTGATGAGGCTAAAAGAACAGATGTTCAAACCTGCACCTCCATCCACCAAGACCCTTTTGATTTTGCTTTTGTTCACAATGACCTCTAAGTGAAGTGCCTGATTGTGAGATGGTTGGGTGGGAAAATCTTGGTCAGAAAACGTAAGGAGATTAGGTGTTATGATGTTTCCGACCATAGCTTGGAATTGTTCCGCATCAAGGTCTGCGGGGACGGTAGATGAGGCTAATGCTTCCTCAAGGATCTTTTTATGCACTGATGAGATTTTTAACAACTCCATGATGGAGATGTGTGCTGGCGTTCTTTTGAGTTGGTCTACAACATTGTAGCTATACGGAACGAATCTTGATGTAGGGACTCTATTTGGTTGGGATGATCCTGCAATGGTGACTTTGCCGCCTCTTGTGGTGACTCCACAATCTTCAGCATGGGCGCCTTTGATGGTGATGACCATGCAGTTTTCATTGAGGTTGGCAACAAGTATTTCGTATAAATGATTTACACTGCCTTTTCCTTTATCCTTGTTATTCCCTTTGTTGCCATGATTCAGCATCAGATTCGTGTAGATTTTAAGGTCCTGATTCCCTGTAGGTGGTTCCACGTTTATGATTCTTTTGTCGATGAGATCTTGTATGATGTTCTTGAGTCTCATGCAATTATTTGTGGTGTGGCCTTTGATTTTGTGGAATTCACATAGTTGATTCTCATTGTACCAAGGAGGTTTGACATCAGGTTCTTGGTAATTCTCAAATGTAGGAGCTTGGATGAGTTTTTCGTCGATTAGCTTTTTCATGATGTCCTCAAGTGGTTACCCCAAAGTAGTGTATTTTCGTTTAGGGTATGTTTTGCATTGAGGTGGTCCTCTTTGGTCATTGACGTTATTGATGGTGGGATTATTGGGTTGGTATGTTGTGTGATGAATATTTTGATTTGGTGTTTGGATTTGTTGTGTGGGTGTGTTTTGGCGCGGACCACTAATGACCACCTTGGCGTCTACAACACCATCATTAGTAACATTTTTGTTTCTCACCCACGTGCGAGGCTTATCATTGTAGTTTGATGATGAGTGGTTGTTTTGCAGTTCGTGATATGATGTTGATTCGATGGGTTGAGTCACAAGGGCCCTTTCGATGCTAAGTGCCTTGGTGATCAATTGATCGTATGTGGTGATACCCTGAATCTTGAGATGAAATGATAAGCGACCTTCAAGGTTGGTGATGATTGTGCAGACTTGTTGTTCTTCTAGCATGGTCCACTTGCTTTGATTGGCCTTGGATCGCCATCGTTGAAGGAATGAAGCAAAAGATTCATTCTTCCCTTGTTTTAGAGCGTATAGTTCTTCGAGACTAACATCCATTGCAATGTTACCTGCGTAGTTCTTAATGAATGCACTTGTAATCTATTGGAATGTTCTAATGCCTGTAGGTAAGCGAGAGAACCATTCTATAGTGGGACCCGCCAAGCTTCTAGGAAATAGCCGCATCAGATACGTATCGTCATATGCAACTTCCATGCAATGAACCTGGAATTCCCTGATGTGATCTTCAAGGTTTCTTGTCCCTCAATATTTGTCAAATTTGGGGATTTCAAATCCCTTAGGGAATGGTTTCATTTCTAAGCTCCTATCAAATGGATAGGGAGACAAGTTGCTTTGCGTTTTGGTTGTTTGCCCTGATTGAAGATCGAGCACTTGTTGCGAGAGCAACTTGAGTTGTGTTGTCACATCATCTTGTGGGTCAGGGGGTGGAATGAAGGTGTTTTGGGGTATCGCGATCGTGGTTTGGATAGATGGATTGGTTGGTGCATTGTTCAATGGTATCGGTATGTTGTGGCGGGCGAAGTAGGCTTCTACTTTCTTTTGGATGAACAATGCTTGTTGTTGCTCTTGTTGTTGTTGCGCTAGGATTTGTGCTTGTTGTTGCACTTGTTGTTGTGCTTGTTGCTGCACTTGTTGTTGTTCTAACAATGCTTATTGTTCTACTTGTTGTTGTTCCCACAATGCTTATTGTTGGGCTGCCAATTCTGCTGCCTCTTGCTGCTCTTGGTATTGCTTTAGTGCTTCTTGGTATGCTTGCAATTGCGCTGCTTGTGCAAGAAGTTGTGCTTGTGCTTGTGCTTGTTGTGCTTGCGCTTGAGCTTGTGCTTGGGATTGTGCTTGTGTGGCTTGTTGCTGCAATAATAGTTGTGCTTGAGCGACCCTTTGTGCTTGCAATGCTTGTGCGACTTGGGCAACTTGAGCGGCTTGTTGTTGTTGTTGTTGTTGTTGTAATAACGCTTGAGCTTGTTGCGCTTGTATTACAGCTTGTGAAGATTTGGCAACTTGTGCAGCTTGAGCGGCTTGTTGCACGACTTTTTGTTTTTGCACTTATTGATAGCCTCTTTGGAAAGCAGCTTGCAATGTTGCGTCGAATTGGTTTGATGTGGTGAATGTTGGTGGTGGTGGGGGTGGTGGTGGATTTGGAATGGCGTTTGTGGTGGTGGTGAATGGTGATGTTGTGTTGATATTTTGTATGTTGGATGATGGTATTGATGTGACTGGTCCTTGTGAGACCATGCTTTGTGATGATGTGGGGGTGTTTAATGATGTCGTCATTGCTTGTGTATTTATCGTTTGTTGTTGCGATATCAACAATAAATTTTGAGTGTTTGGTGTGATGCTTTGATTGATGGTTGGGATGTAGGTTTGATTGATACTTGGTAGGGGAGGAAGCCCTAAACCAAGGAGTGATGTGGATGATAATGGAAATGGTGGAAGATGTGGGAATGTAAGGGGTGTGAGTTGTGAAAATGTTGTGGTGTCGAATAAGCCCCCTTGTCCAAATGTATCTCCCTCTTCTTGTGAATTTGCGAGAAGAGGTGTTTGTGGTGCTGCGTGAAAATATGATGATGACGGATCATGATGGAATGTGAGAGGAACATTCTTGTGTAATGGGTTTTCGGGTATGCTTTGTTCCAAGGTAGTGTTTGCGTCCAAACTTTGGGGATGTGATTGAAGAGCATTGAGGAATGTGTTTCCCTTGTTGACATTTGGTTGGGTTGGAGCAAACGATGTTGTGATTTGTAGAATGTTTTGTGTGACGTTTTGAGATGGAGGTGTAGATAAGATGGGGATGGTGGATGAGATTGGGGGAAATGATGTGTCCACGATAGTACTTACATCAAAATCTGACGGCAACTTGGCCTCTTGTTTTGCTAGTTCAAGCATGTACAATGAAGGGTTAAGTCTCATCATAATGTTGATGATTCTATGGTTGTCTGGATTTTGGAGCATTTCTACCATTTCCTCACGAGACATTCTGAAAGTGAGGTCCTCTCCTTGATTTTCTTCTTGGGGATGTTGTGTTGATGAGAGGGTCAATGGGTTGCTTGATTCTGTTGGATTCATTTCTACATTGGTTTGGCTAAGGTCACTTGAAGCGGGTGTTTCTTTGTTGGCTTCCATACTCTTCTTGTATTGAGATCTTGTTTGGACCATAAAATAAGGATCAAGAATATGGGAGATGGATCTCTTGATTCTTTGGATTGATCTCTATTTTATGTCCCAAAGTGAAAGTTTTTAGGATGCTTTTTGAGGATCAATGGTGATGATATGATGATGATACTAGGGATGGATAATATGGATGTTCTTGACTTTTGATCAATCTTGAATGAGATACTAGGCTTTAGGACTTTGGATTTTGATTTTGGATTTTGAGATTTTGAGATTTTGTCCTTGACTTTGATTGTGATTTTGTTTTGGATTTTAAACAAAAGGACCCTAAGATGTTTGATAATGATCTAAGGGATAGTTTTGTTCAAAGGATGATGATTTTGGATATGTGTGAGGAGAAGGATGCATCTACCCACACCTATCCAAATAAAATGATAGTTTCACTAAGTATATGAAGAAGGATTCATCCACATACACTAAGTTAGACAAGATGATTTTGATAACTTTGACTAAGTATATGCAAAAGGATGCATCTACACATGCCTAGCCAAAGGTGTTTTGATAAATGTTTCAAGGACTTGGTCTCAATGATTTTGGTGTTTGCTTGATTTTGTCATAAAGCATATCACTTCAAAGATTATTTCAAGGTTTTTCAAAAGATGATTTATGAGATGATGTTGTTTTGGAGGATGGATGAAAATTTTTGATATATTTTTGATCCCTAGATGAACCTAAAAATACCACTTTGTTTTCCTAGACCTAGGTATTGAAGAGCATGCATATGCTTCCTAAAGACCTTTGTAACCAAGAAATGATTTCATTTGAACTTTCATTTTTGGATTTTCAATGATTTTTGCTTTGGGATTTGTGAGTCTCCAATCACACATGAAAATTAATTTTGCTTAGCTTTGCTTAATGGTTTTATTTTATCAAAAACACTTTCTTTGATTAAGTTTTCAAACTAAGATGTCCAATGTCTCAATTTCTTTAAACCCCGCAAGATAGTTTATGTGGAAATTTAATGAACTTAAGGCAAGGGTTTTCCTATTGTTTACTCAAGAAGACAAATTGAGATATAATCCAATGCTTAGAAACCTCTAAGGACATAAGTCCCAAGGGAAAGCAATAACATATGGATTGAGTCAATGATATTTGTCTTCAAAAGGGTTTGAAATTTTGATGATGTTAAGTGTTTGTTTTTTATTTGTTTTCGAGCAAGCAATGTATTTTGTAACCCAAAAATAAGTACAATCCTATGGATGTGTAAGACAATATTTGTTGGGTTCCCACTTGGACAAGTCCAGCTACGCCTATCTCTAGCGGATGGTTAGATGTTTGACCCCACTGGCTCCCCTCCACAGCACTCACTTATACGGGGCAGCCAAGCATCAACACCCATGAAACTCCCATGGCATGCTTTCCATCTCTACTAGAAGACCGTAAAAATGTGGGGTGGCTTCAGAACGACTGTTCTTGCACCAATAAATAGATAAAGGATTTTGGAAAATTCTAGCACATGGGTTTTAGTAAGGACTTTTCGTTCGTAGGAGTTGACCCAACATGGCAAAAGTCCCCTTTCGGATCCATCTTGTCGGAGTCAACCGCGTGATATTGGCGTTTCGTCCAATATCCACATTTATATCCCGGCTGGAAATACTCTTGGCTTTAGAGTGTTACCAGTTGAGTCGTTCCCTTGGGTGAGTATTTTTTCCCCAAGCAGGCCCTCTAGGATAAACAAAAGCGAATGAAGAACAATATTCGTAACTCGATCAATCCTTGTAGGCAACAAGGAGAGAGAATATATGCAACAAAGCCCCCACTCACACTCGCACAATAGTTTGTTCAATTTTAAGCCCAAATCGAAGTGTGGAGGTGATTGCTTTATCTCAACCCAAAGTCATGGAAAAGACCTTTTGATTCTCAAGATCGCTATAAAGTGTGAGAGAAGCGCATACATCCTTTTCCAATGGCTTTAGTCTAAGTAAGCCCTCACAAAAAAACAAAGCTACACTTGTTCTTTTTAAACCCTCAAAGCAATGTGTGAGTTCATTTTAGAGCACCAAATCACAAGTGAAAAGATATTTGTTCAATTGTTTAATCCATAAACGAAATCTAGTAAGTTGTTGATCCTAAGGTTCTTTTTAATCCTTTTGCAAAAAATAAACAAAAAGAATCCTTTTTAAACCCAAATGAAAGCTAGTGTCCTAAAAAAAAAAAGGATGACAAATTCTTTGAAGAAGTGTTAAACAAACACTTTGATTAGAAAAAATATCATCCCCATGCTCCTCTTTCTTTTGATTTCTATTTCCAACCTGCAAAAGTGATCAAAATGTTAGATGAGATCAAAAAAAAAAACAAAAGGATATAGGGGTTAGATGAATCATTTACCAAAACACCCTAAAACTTAGCCAAGTTATCATGTGTTTTTACTTTAGATGCAAATTTGAAAAATTTAACTCATTAATAGTTAAGAAACAACTACACCATTGGATAGCCTATGAAATTCTACCCTATTTCAAAAAAAAAAGCATCAAAAAAGACCTTCATATGACCAAAATATGGTCATTTTAAAACTGACTCATGGGCGCTAAAACAGTGATCATGGGCGCTAAAAGAATGATCATGGGCGCTTCAGGAATGATTATGGGCACTACAAGAATGATCAAGGGCACTAAAAGAATGATCAAGGGCACTAAAAGAGTGATCACGGGTGCTATAACAGTGATTATGGGTGCTACAAGAATTATCAAGAGCACTATAACAGTGATCACGGGCGCTAAAACGCGGATTTATGAACAGAACTATAAAAAATGGCCAATTTTTTTAAAAAAATGTGTTAGAATCTGTCAATTAGCCCTCCTTCTAACGCCAATATGTGAACCATGATCCTAATACCTGCAAAACACAACAAACAAACACATTAGAAGATTGAAATGCAAGTTAGAAACATGATTCCTCAAGAAATCCATTTATCAATGCTCTAAATAGGAAAATGAAAGCAATACAATGAGAAATCAACAAAAGAGATTAAATCCTATGAAAGCAATGTAAATTCTTGATCTCTTGAGGGAGTTGGTGCCAATTTGATGTGAAAATTGGCCCTTTGCAAACTCCAATGCTAACTTTGATGATTTGATGAAGATTGTGATCCACTTTGATGAAGATTGATGAATGCTCCAAGCTAAAATCTGCAAAAAACCTAGCTATGATTCAATGAGATGGATGAGAATTGCTAAGTATTTTAGCATGGTAACTTTGCTTGAGATGTGGATGATGAAATAAGGATATGAGCTCTTTATTTATAGAATTCCAAGATGGATGAATGTCCAAAATAGAGCAATGTGGGACTAACATTCATCCAATCGCATGATGCCACTTGTCAAGCTATGAATGGGTGGAGGATGTGCAAGATTTGGGGAATGTGCCAATAAATGCATGAATTTGAAATTCAAATTTGTTGAAATGACTTGAAAGGGGGGAAGAAAGAAAGCATTAAATGCCACTTGGCTCAAGGCAAAGGACATGTAAAAGATCTTAAATGCCTTGTTGGAAGGACTTATTCCCACTTGGATTTTGAATTCAAATTAGGGGAATATTCCTTAAAAGATGCCTTGTTGAAGGAAAATAGAAATTTAATAAATCAAATAAGTCTATTTTCATGTGCAAGTTGCAAAATCTAGAGGATTTGATGGATTAAGATTAAATTAAATGGGATTTGATTAATTTAAGGGGATATTTAGTCTGATTTGACAATTTGATTTAGATTTTTGGATTAATTTAAATCAAAAGAGAGGAATATGATAAGAGGCTAATTAAATAAAGATTTTTGATTTATTTAATTAAAAGGATAGTGTTAGATTAAATCAAATAAAGTTTAATTTATTTAATTTAACAGATAGACTTTAGAGATTTAATCAAATAAATTGATTATTTAATTAAATAGGGATAATTAGATCAGATGAATTGATTTAATTAACAAGGGAAAGTGACTTAATTAGACAAAATAATTTATTTAATTAAAAGACGAATATTGATGAATTTAATCAGATAAGGGAATTTGATTAAACAGTTAGACCAAGGGATGATTTAGGAAGAAACGATGTTAATAGATCAAAGTGTGATATTAATCTATATATTTTCGATGTCTACAAAGGGAATCTACAATATGTTGGGAAAATACAAAAAATTATTAAGTTGGATTACCACTCTTTTAAATGTTGTATTTTTAAGTGTAGATGGTATAAAGCATTTGAGAGGACACAAAGACATGATACCCATAGTGGATTGTTTTATATAGATTCCTCATCATTCCTACCAGAGGATAAGGAGCCTTGTGTTCTACCGATTCATTATGAGCAGGTATTTCTTTAACTCAAACAAGAAGCGGTAGTGATCATTAATCTATTAATTCAGATCTTATTGTGAATATATACATGTGTTTATTAATCAATAAAAATTTTATAACATACGTTTAATATATGTATGTCGTTCATGTGCAGGTATTTTTCTATGAAGATATTTTGGACCTGAAATGGATATTTGTCATACATTATGATCCAAGATTAAGGCATGTATTTGATGATGCATTAGTGGATACTGAGCAAAACAATGATGGCCAACTAAATGAGAGAGGGATTAGAGAACATCGAAGAAATTGGCATTCATGATGATGTTGAAGATGGTTATGTTCAAGAACAAGAAGACAATAATCCAGAGTTAGATGATGTTATGGAAGACAACAATATTGATGGTCTAGAAAATGATGATCCAAATACATCTGGTAACAATATAGATGGTCTACATTCAAATTTCAATGATGATGAAGATGATGCAGGTCAAGATGAGGATGATGATAATATTAAATACTTGAAAGAACATATGAACATTGACAATGATACAATGGATGACATTGTAGTAGAAAATAATGTTAATGACCAAGACTTCTAAATTTTTAGAATTATTTGCAATCCATGTTTAAAAAAGGATGATTCTTATGGCCTAAACTTTGAAATGCTTCAATAATATTATGTTGTACTTGGACAATTGAAAACCTATTTTATTCTCCTAGCAAGCTTTTTTATTTTCCATTATAATTCTAGACCAAACAACATTTGTGGGGATGGCCTTTTACACCAATCTTAATTTGTGTGAAGTTCCCAAACCTGTTGTCAAGCAGTAAATTCCTTTTGTAGACAAGAAATGTAAATGCTTCATTTAAGAAAAGATAAGTAGTCTCTTTATGAGGGTAATCAACATGCAAAAAGTAAAAAGCACATAAAAAAAACAATTGTATAGTAGAAAATCAAATTCAATCAATTATGTCTTATTTCACTTGCACGCTTATCTGAAAGACATAGGGTATTCACCATAAATTTCCCTTGACAAAGCAAACATGTGCTTTCATTTATTTTTACTGTATCTCTCACAAGTGAAATTGTCATTACATAATGATGCATTGAGAAAATAATATATACAAAAAAATGCAAAGAAAATGTTTGAAATTTAACATGCAACCTATTGTGTTGTGCTGAAAGGAATCAAGATTAACTAGGACAAGAAATAAAAATAAAATTTTAATGATTGTACTCAAAAGTGAACAGGATATAAAAAGTTTGGACAATGATGGTACTGAAATTGAAAACCCTAATTTTGATGACATTGTTTTATATCATTAGAGATAAAGAGCACATACAATTTTATATACATAGCAAATGAAGATTTGAAACTAGTAAACTGAAAATGTAAACATTGTAAAAAATTTCCTTAAACAATAATTCACATACTTATAAAAAAGGGTGAAGCATTTTTTATTCAAACTCTATTTTCTTTAATAGACATAACAGCAAAAGAATATTTACAAGTACAAGAATATATACACTGTTTCATAGAAAATAAGGAATGTTTCATAGAATATACAAGTACAAGAATATATACACTGTTTCATAGAATTCTAAATTTTTAGAGTTATTTGCAATCTGTTGGGTCTCAAAAACGTAGGTTTTTAGACCATAAGAGGGTGCCAATCTCTAAGAGGACTTTAATCCTTAATACAAACCAATTAAAGTAAATTATTTGAAAGGATTTTAATTCACACCTAACTAGAAACCAATCAAAGCATCCACACAGTAATAGAAAATGTGCCTGATAAATCTTGCAGATTTAAACAACTTGAAAAGACCACTTTGGAGACAATAAAGCAATGAATAAGCATAAAAATTGACACAACAATTGAACACTAAAAATGGATTACGAGTTCTAATGTATCTGCTCCATTATATTGCTCAAAATATAAACAGCATAACGTGAGTTATTTTGATATGAATAAGTGGATGAGATGGTTTGTATCTATTCTAATGGATTGAAATGATGATGATATGATGATCAAAATCGGACCTTGGTTCCCCTATTTGTACAGGAAGCAACAAGCTTTATCTCCATTCACAAAAGTTACATCATTTCTTAACTAAAGCATAATTAACATAACAAAGAAACTAAAAAAGAGTTTATTGTTGGATGCACCACAGTTTGTTAATCATTAGGAAGTGCATGTGACCACCTAAGATTTGTTCAAGGCTCAAGCACCATGTTAATGTGTCCACAACAACCAAACTCTAACTACCTCCTCATACAGCTCGTGTAAGGAACAAATTAACCTTTGACATGTGATCAATGTATTTCTCTTGGGCATAAGTGTTTGCATTCTATAGAGTGTTTTTCATTGCATTCTCCAATCCAACAATCCTCTCAAGTTGCTTATGCGTTTTCCTGAGTACCTTATACTCATCATTGATGTCATCAAGGATGCCTGCAAATATTTTGGTATCTCATTTTTCCAAGTTTCCTGATCCTTCAAATTTGTTTTTTCAAAGAAATTTGGCATGGCCATACATAGTGGTTGGCTAAAGTCATTCAATTCTTGTGTCAAGATATTCTGGAAGTTTTCATGTGTATTCATGAGGCTCTGACATTCTTGGAGAAAAGCATTATTATCTCCATCTTTTTCCTTGATATGGGATTCCATTTCCTTCATCCTATCAAGCAGTCTTCCATGCTCCATGAGGGCCTTGTATGTTCCACTGTGAGCACGCCAGACACCATCTACATGTTGGCACATATCTTTGAATTTCATACAAATTATCCTTGATGCTACTTCAAAAGCAGTAGCCTTCAATTTTCTTTTTAGTTCTTCCTGTTCTTTTTGAGCCTTTTCAAATTTATGCTTCCATTGAGCAGTCTCAAACATGGCCTCTAGCACTTTTCTTTCATGTTCAATTAAAGGAGAGTAAATCCTTGGAGAAGTAGGCAGCCTATCTTTGTAGTTGGTTAATTCTTGTTTCAACCTGTCATTTTCCTCTATCATCCACGGGTTATCTCTTACTAGCTTTTGGATCTGGGCTTTGGTGAATTTGGCTACATTCACATTCATGTCAGTAGTCTCCAAGGGATTTGTCTCCCCTACTCTTTGCACCAGGAGATGTCCAAAAATCTGATCGTGGTCAATGAGAGAAGGCTTCTCGCTTGGGGGTAAAGAGCCCAAATTTGCAAAGTGGTACTATCAGGATTATACCCTGACCCTGTATAGACCTTGTCACCTGCTTCATCTGTTATTTTCAAAGTTTTATTCTTTCTCTTCAAAAAATTTTCAAACACAATGGCTAAACTAATATCCCACCCAAGAACTCCAACTTCTTGCAATAATGCTCTTCCTCTCTCAGCACTCATGTTTCTCATTTCCCTATCAACTTCATGTTGCAACTCTTTCAAGGCATAAGCCTCTTTCTTAGGGTCAATGTCTTTTAACCTTTCCCTTATTAGTCTTCCTTTATACGCATATATAAAGGACTTAAATTCAAGGATCTGCACAAAAGTATCATCTGCAACAAATTTCTGACTTGCACGATGCCTCACATCATCTGATAGCTCGTCAGAGGATTCAAAGGTGATCACACTTATTTCCAATGGCATCTCATATTGGGGTGTAATAGGAGCATTAAACTGTGAGACTTCTTCTTCCTCCTCAGTTTTATCTTCTTCCATGGATGGGGAACCAACTAAAAATCTCACTTGATGAGTAGGTTGAGGTGATAAGTGATCTAGTGGTGTGATATTTTCTACTTGCCTCCTAGGACCGATGCCTCTTACTGTTTCAAATTCCACAAGTGGCACATCTCTTATCAGTTATTCTTCATGGAGGATTAACTGTTCAATTCTTTCTATGGGATCATATACCTCAGGGAAAGCCCCTATGTAGCCTGGGTTATTATTCACCTTCCAAGCCTTAGCCATCATAACCCTATGGTAGGAATTCATTCTCATCATTTTTTGTTTTTCTTCACAATTTTTGATGACATCTTCTAAAAGGAAACTATGCTCATACCCTTTCAATTTCTGAAAAAATTTGGCATCACAAATGAAGTGTTCAGGATCAAACTTTTCCCTTTTGTTGCCAACCAACAAGCCATAATAATCCAGTTTACCACTAACCAAGTCATAGCCTAAATCAAAGATAATAGTGAAATCACCAAAGCACAAAGTGGAAGGCATAAAAGTCTGCCTCCCATAGCTCTTTAAATTCGTGAAAGCTAAAAATGACAATTGTCATACAATCTCTAAATAAGCAACTCTGTCTGGCACAGTCTTAGGTAGCAAATAAGGTGTAGCTTCAAATCCATAAACCTTGATAACATTACAATCCCCAAACATGTACTAGTCCCCCCAATTGTGATTTATCCCTACTTCATGACCCATATCTTTTGGTCAGAGAAATCTTAATATCTCTAGGGAGAGGTTGTAGTCACATTTGTGGCCTAGCATCTTATATAGTGGTTTGACAAAATATTCCTCAAAATATAGGTAGTGGGACCTCCACACCTGTTGCCCCACACAGATGTCCACATTTTTATAGGCCTTGAATTTCCATTATTATCTAATTCTTTTATTCTTAATTCCTCACCCCATATCCCCATCACCTACCCTTCGTATAATATCATGTGTGTGAAAAGAGAATAGTGCTTGAAATTAATGGCTTCACTATTATTCTTGATGATATTGAGGGCATTATTGATGGCCTCCGATAAATACTCTGCATAATCATAGGGTCAGGCATTATGGCTCTGGATGTCTGTGGCTAAAACCATGGGAGCAATTGTCGTGTTCTCAGGAACATCAATTCCCAATACTTGACCAATTGAGTAATAAGTGTATTGAAAGTATTCTTCAAACAAAGCCATAGAGAATGGGGGCTTATCTTCACTAAATAACCTCATAGTTTGGTTACCCACACCATTAACCCTATGTAGAGGCAATTTCCACCTCTTGTAACTTTTGTCCATGGTGCGTTATTCCTCCAACAAGTCTTTGATTTGTAATTTTGTTTTCAAGGAAGTGCCTAGCTGAAAAATCATGGAAATATAATATGTCTTTATGACCATGAACTGTGACCCATCAAGAAAATGAATTGCTCTCATCTTCAAATTGTAATTATTTGCCAACACCTTGATTAACTCTACATTCACAAAGACGTTGGGTACTACAAGTTTACCCAAATTCAAATTCCACAGGTTTGACACTGGGCTATGCCGAAATTTCTTCCTATAATGATAAATAAAAAGGTCATAACCCCCACACGAATTCCATACATCTCCTATTTTTTTTGTTTATCTTGTAAAGTCACACACGATGGGTTAAGTTGTGCTATTCTTCTGGATTTTGGCCTAGACCCAGTACACTGATCGATTAAGTCTTGATTCAATTGCCTAGCTTCAGTTTTTTGTCTTTTTTCTTTCTGTTTGCTTGGGGTTTTTTCCATCTCAACCCTACTCATGCAATGCTTTCATCTACTTACTGAGAAAATACTTTGAGCTAAGTCTAGACCACTTGGATAAATGCTACAAATTTCCAGCTGCCTACTGTTGTCCAACTTGGTTCTCCAAATCCTTCAATTACAATTCACAGTGATTTCAACTTCTTTGAGGTCATATTTGTCAAATTTCAGGACACTTCATTCGGCCCTAGTTCATAAATGGCACTCACGCCACCTTTATGATTAAGTTCTTCATTAATAGCGATAGTCTCATTGATATTTTTGCTAGTCACATCAATCAGACTAATCATCATTTCATAATTGTCGAAGAAAATTTTAATTAAAATGCCTGTTATTTCTTCGATTTGCCAGTATGGCAGTGTTTTTCCCTTACCTTATGTTGTTTACCACACTACCACCTTGCTCAAGGATTCTTGTTGCAGGGTTGCAGTGTATAGCGCTCTATTGCATATGTTGCTCACCTTCCTGATGATATAGTGATGTATGCTTTTGATCATTACTTGAAGAGTGTCAATGAGACAATCTTATTTGTCTTACCAATATCTCAATGTTTCATCGACATTAGATCTTATGTTCCTCCGATGTTGGTTGCCAATGTCAATGAGACAAGTTACTGTCTCTTGCCGATATGCCACTATCTCATCGACAATTACTTTGTTATATCCAAGAGTTGTGTTTCGTTGAGCACTTGTAGATATACCTTGTCAATGTGACATAAGTGATTCTCTCCTCGATATGCACATAGCTTGTTGACATTTCATTGTTTTACATCGTCAATGAGACATATAAATAAGTCTCTTTGACATAGGGGTGTCTCATCTACATTTCTGATCTATACTTTGTGCTAATGTCTGGGAGACTTTGGAGGGACTCTCATCGACATGGTGTTGTCTTGGCGATATGCTATGAGCAATCATAGGAGTATTTCAAAGGAGGAAGTTGTGATCAAGGGTTTTATTTGGAAGCTCATGTGAGGGATTTGATTAAATTTAAGTTATTATGACAAGAATTCTATGCATATGGTGGATGTAAGAGATGAGTGAAAATGGAAGTATGCAAAAATAATTAGGATGGAATTTTGGCTACAACACAATCCATGTTTAAAAAAGGATGATTTTATGGCCTAAACTTTGAAATGCTTCAGTAATATTATTTGTGTCGATACAAATTACTTATTGCAATATCCTTAAATTGTTCAATCTTTGGTATGAATTGTTGGCAAAACAATTTAGGATTACTTGGATGCTTCTTCCATTCATTTTGTATCAACATATGTTCGTGAAGACACAAAATTTAATAGCTCAATCAAGTAGAGATTTTGTGATTTTCAAATGAAGAGTAAGGTGCATTTTTATTTCTACTACATTACATTCATGTGCATAAACAAAATCAGAAGATTACATTACTAGATTGCACTTATGTAAATGCATATAATATTGGAAAGATTGCACAATCCTTTCAAAAATGCAGTCTTTATTGATAATGTAAATGTATGTTGTTCCACACAAGCCATGGAATTGACTATTTGAATGCATATAATCGAAAAACTATACATTTATAGATATAAAAGAGAAAAATGCACATAAAGAGAAAGGGGACCCATCATTGCCTCAATGACAAATCCCGATTGCTGCATCATCTTCAGTCTTCCCACTTGTCTAAGCCTCCAAGTTGATGTCTTCCTTGCTGCTCCTAGGTTCCCTACATTTGAGTGAGAAGAGTGTCGTTAGAGCAATGAAGGATAACCAGTCAAAATATGTGCATACATCTATAAACATATAATTTGATCATCATGTGCATTCAAATAATTTGCATACCACAGATGTCCAGGAAAACAAGAAAGTTATCAAACATATCTATCATATGCTCAATTTTATCTAACATTTTTTCTCATTGTGCAAGTATAGATAAAATTAGGTTGTTTTGTTTATCTGGTTACAACATGTGGGGTGAAATGTGGCTCCCACAAGGGTTGAGCCCAACCTGCTGCCCTATTATTTCATTTGAGAAGGATAATCACAAGTAAACCATCCATGAAGCATTAAAGATCAATCTTTGCAAGGATAGTGGAGTATGTTGGTAAGGGGTAATCTCCTTATTGATAAAGATTTATCCTTATTAATAAGAACATTCCACTATCAACATAGCCATGATTCTGAAAAAACTGATCATCAAGGATTCCAAGATAGTTTTCATTAATAGTCTAGTTAAAATTAAGCAGCCCCAAGCATCATAACAGTCACAAGAATTGAACATTAGGGGCAGTCATGTAGATTAAAAGCTTACACAATAGTCATCACTTGCAAAGACAAAGACAACATGTTTCCACATAACAAATTAAATTGAATGCATGAAAGGTACAATGATGAATTCCATAATATTGAATGTTTCTTAAGAGGGATTGAAGGACAACATTTTGTATCAAGGAGAACAAGGTAACCTCAAACTTTGTTGTACCTGAGTATGACAGTACCTGAGCTTTTGGTGTTTCTAGATGGAACCCATAGCAGAAAAGTGTAGTCTCCATCTAAAGGAACCATCTTCAAAGCTCTTCCCTGAAATGAGGGTTGAAAACATTAGAAGAAAAGAAATACCATAATTCTAAAGTAACAATTTGTATCAAGACAAATGTCAGAAAGTATAATTAAAAAGACAAATCCTTACAATTGGACTTCAAATTGGACCAAACAGATTTATGATTTTATCTTTAGAATGTAGGAAATTTCTTTGTCGGAGCTTCACGAACTGAAATTAGATCTCCAATTGGTCCAATAAAATTCTTTGTTTGATATTCACGACCTCAAATTAGATCAGAAGCTGGATAAGCAGATTTGTGATTTTATCTTTACAATGTACAAACTTTCTCTATTGGATATTAAAGATGTAAGGTTGGATCAGAAACTAGATAAGCAGATTTATGATTTTATCTTTAGAATGTAGGAACTTCCTCTATCGGATATTTGGAAATTCCTACACACAAGTTCTGCTTTGGAGAGAAAACACCTGGAAGTGTTTCACACCGACTCAAGGTACAATCCAACCTGGTTATGACACAGATAGCAATCCAATTTTTCCTAAATCATCCATACCTAAATGTTGCATTACAATCTATTCTTCCTACACATAAAAATTCCACATATTAACCCCTTCTAAATAAAACTCAAAATACCATGAAACAATGAGTCCCCTATATTAGTAAGTAAGTAGGCATTCTATAGGGCATAGTTTGATTTTATACAAGGCTGCTCATGAAAGGAATCTTCAAGTGACAGTGAGTGAGTTGTTTGAGATTGCAGCTGATGGTGCAATATCCAATCTTAAAGGCAATTAGCAAAGCAGTAAATGTGCAAGAAAATCAAATTGTACACAACAAACAATTCACAATGTTATCTTGCATAATGCCTTAAGTTTGAAGACAAAAATCTCATTGTATCTTGATGAAAGTAGTGACCTTAATGGTCAATCACTGGCAACCATGATTTTAAAACATGCTATTGTGCTTATGGAGGCAACATTTTAAGCAAGGCGGTGAGTGGTGGTTTGGAACAATGGTAGGTATGAAGGACTTGCTTTATATGCATACTATGCAGTCTAGCTTAAGACAAAATTCTTAGAAGAGATTGAAGGTGGATTATGGAACTCAAGGGTTACATGATAAAGATTAAAGCAAAGACTAAGATCTATTTAAAAGCCACTACCATGAAGATATTAAAGATGTCAAATGCAAAACCCTAGCAGCTAGAGTAATGAACACAGTGTGAAAGAGGACAATGTGCTAGGGAAGATTTAGGAGATCTCCACATTATCTAATCACAAGAAAATACATCATTTATTTATTTTTTTAAATTAAAATAAATTATTCTAAACCCTATATAGGACACATTGATACTTCAAAAGCATTTGATTTATTTTTTTAAATTAGAAGAAGTCATTCTAAACCCTATATAGGATACATTGATACTTCAAAAGCATTTGAAGGAATTTGAGATTATGCAAACATATGTCAATTAAATACCTGGATTACAAATAGTAGTGCGAACATTGTAACCCTTGTTGATCAGAGCAGGAATGAGATAAACAACAATGAATCCTATGCCTCCTTACCATTCTCTGTCATTCTTTACTAAAAAACTTCTCCATTTTGGTGGGCTACGCCTAAAAATAAGGCTTCAACAAAGGTTTTATTGTATGTTTATTAAAATGAAAACTCCACTCTGGTGGGCTATGCCTGAAAATAAGATTTCGACAAAAAATTTAGAGTATGTTTATTAGAGTTTTAGACTATTTTGGCGGGCTATATTCTTGATTCCTTAAATGATTTATTCAAATGGATTGTGGCTGATGTGATATGCTACATTTAGTGTTGTAAATTGTAATGATGCTACAATTACCATACTACCGATGTCTCTTATTATACTCGTTGCAGTATGGCAGTGTTTTCCCCCCCTTCTACTGTTTACCGCACTACCGCCTTGCTCAAGGCTTCTTGCTGTGGGGTTGCGGTGTATACTGCTCTACCACATATGTTGCTCACCTTCCCGACGGTATAGTGGTATATGCTTTTGATCATTACTTGAAGAGTGTCAATGAGACAATATTATATGGCTTACTAATATCTCAATGTCTCATCGACATTACTTCGTTATATGCAAGAGTTGTGTTTCACCGAGAACTTGTAGATATACCTTGTTGATGTGATGTAAGTGATTCTCTCCTTGATATGCTAATATCTTGTTGACATTTCACTATTTTACATCATCGATGAGACATATAAATAAGTCTCTTTGACATAGGGATGTCTAAATCGGCACTAAACCCGAAGCTAAACTCAAAGTTGAAGTCAGAGCTAAAAATGGTGCTAAATTTGAAGCTAAACTCAGAGCCAAAAGCAATGCTAATGACGGTGCCACATTCAGAGCTAATATCGGTGCTAACAGCGGGGCTAACTTAGCACCTTAATTAACACTGACTTGTCCTAATCGTCACAAATAAATGCCAAAAATAGTGTCATCCCAATAAATAGCACCGACATTTTCAAAAAAAGGGCAAAAATACATTAAAACAATGGGTGGAAGCAAAAAACTGACCGAAAAATGGAGCAAATCATAGGGATTTGTTGTAGTGTATCTTGGCATCTAGCTTGGGTGCAACTTGACTAGACCTATCTTATATTTAATATTTGACATGTGTCTTGATGTTTGGATGTCTTATATATTGGCGTCTAGCTTGAGGGCAACCTGAATAGACCTATCTTGTCTATGACTGTCCTACAACACAGTTTGCAACAGCCATAAGCCTAAATACTTATCGTATGGAATCTAGCCATGCTAGCCATACCTATCAGTGTTGTCTTATATCTGATTATATTTGTGTCTTATTGTGTCTTATATTGGTGTCTATTATTTCTCACTTCTTTTCCTAACATGTTTGTATACAACTAACATGTTTGTGGTGAGATTGTAGATAGCTTTGTAGGATCAAAGCCCCATGTCCTCTTCACATTCTGGTGGAGCTCCCCTTTCACATTAAGGGGTGCTAGATCGAAGGAATGCTTCCTCTTCATTTCAGTATATTCTCTTCAATCTCTTTCTACTTTAGCTAACATATGCACTGAAACATAGTGGGGCAAAAATGTTGAGGCATAAAATTGCATCCTATTGTAATTTCCTATAATATACCTTCACTTTAGCCTTATAAGGATGACAATGCAAAAATATGCCACTTTTACCCTTCATTCCCTCATGTGCTTTATCATTTTCTTTTGGTGAGGGAATTTTTGTCATAGATGCCTCCGCACCACATAGACATCTATGTAATGCACTAGTATCCTGATAAGAATCTTGGGTTAGTGGACATTGGGACGTTATGATTCTCTGTCAACCTATGAATGTAACACCTCCTGTGAACCTTGATGCCTGAAAAATGCCTCTTTGCCTCCAAAATAGCTTTTGAACTCACTTCACTTTATTCCATTCAACTCCATTCACCAAAACTCACTCACTTCTTGCTCATTCACCCTACATCTTCCATTCTACATAATTTTTCTTCTACTTATTGCTTCTACACCATCATTTCTCATAGGTTTTCAATTTCTACGTCATTTGCACTATCATCTCATGCTCTCAAGCCTCTCTTCGTTCATCTCTCAACTTCTCCAAGCACATAGAAGGGAGGGTAATAGTTACTTTATTGCATTGTATTGTTTATATATTAGCATTTAGATTGTCTTTAATTTCTATAAGTTTCGTCTAATTCTATTCTTTATCATTTTATTTCTATCGTTGCATATTGGTTGCTTGTGGAGGTGGAAACACTACAAGTGGGGGTTTGACTGAGGCAAACTCCAAAACATAACCCCAACATTTTTTTGTCTTTGAGTGTGTAGGTACCTTATTTGTGTGGAGCTTGCGAGAGGCTGGACCATCCATAAATTGGATTTCTACTACCCTTGATTTGTATTTCGTTACAATTAATTTGTATTATAAGTTATAGTATTCTTCTTGTTGTAATTAGTTCATTTATGCATTCTATTATCTTCATTCAAACTGTCAGATTAATGTTTTTGGGTCGTTAGCACACCCTACGAGTTTATGGTTGCAAACATTGTTCCCAATCCATACGAGACACCAACGCATCCCTCAAGTCTCGCACTGTCGTCCTCTAGCTGAGAGCCAATTAGTCTACAACTCGAGACCTCTATGGTCTACTTACTTGATTCATCAAATCCTCCTTTTCTGAAAACATAAAACGGAGTCTTATTTTCCCACCATTTGCCATCTCTTTCCTCCATGTTTTTCATTGAGGTAGTTGAGGGGAATTCGCTCCCTTTAGACCCTATTCGTCTTGGGACTTGGGAGTAGCGAATCCCCTCCTCTACACATTCAAATAAAATTCAACTCTAGTTGAAGTATTTATTTTATTTTTAGAATTGAACTTTCACCTCATACATGATTTATCATGTAAATCATTTGAATTTTAAACTTAGTTTATTTAATCTTTTTTTTTTTATATACTAATCATGCAAATAATTTAAAACTTATTTTATTCAATTTTTGTTTTCTTTAATAATAACTATATATATATATATATATATATATATATATATATATATATATATATATATATATATATATATATATATATATATATATATATATATATATATATATATATATTTATATATTTTTATATATAATAATAATATCCTTATTATATTATTATATATAAATATAAATTATGAGATTTATCATTATCAAACATTTGAAAATAAAATATTTTAATTTCCCAATTAAATTAATTTTGTAAACAAAACATCCATAAGACATAGTCATTATTTAAATCTTAACAAACAAAAGGCAATGATGTATTCATGATAATACAATGCAATCATAATCATACACAATGCAGGATGAATGCAACTACATAAGTATGTGCATATAATTTATATCATGTTGACTATTACTGGGTGGCTAGGTCATCTCTATCATGTTCTCACCTTCAACTGTTCCTACGCTCATTTGCACTCAATATCTCGTTGATAGGTTAGTTCATGAAACCATAATCAATAGTCAAAATATTCACATCATAATAATTCATCAATTTTAACCACAATAAAATGCATATTAAAGATAACATCTAATTTATCATCCATGAAAACACACAGTGTCCAATGGTCTCATCCAATTCCATTTATTAGCAAATAAAATTTATAAAAGAAAAAATCAAGATGTGACACTGGGGGGGTTCACTATATAAAATTTCGGCCTATCATGTTTGTTCCTAGGTTACTAACCAATGCATCACTTTTCCAATTGCTCCCTCTCTTGTGGGATTAACTATATAAAATTTTGGTCTAATACCTTTTCCTAGGCTACCAACAATGCCTCTATTTCCATCTCTACCTCCTCATAATATTTGATTAATATCACCCTCCTAATATACTTTCTAATTCTTAAACACCCCTCATTTTACCATGTATATGTGACAATTTTTATACCTTTTATTTCAATTCTTTTTATTCAATATTTTATATCTATTTTTATCATGTATCTAAAATACCTATTTTTAATTTAATTTTAAAATATTATTAAACGATATTGAGATCTATGAAATATGAAACCTATCGATAGGTTATTATTCCTTCATGTCCATTTTATGTTAATATAAATGTTAATTCCTAACTATTCCATCATTATATCTACCTTCCACCTTCACATAAATTACAAGCATCAAACCTTATATATTACCCACTATCCCTTTGAACCCTTGATAGAGCAATATAAGACCTAATTTCGGTGATTATTAAATTCCCTTTTGAGAATATTTGTTATGGCACCCATCTGGTGGTGAATCCATTACTGGCCACCTCCTCCTTTATGAGCATGCTTATAGGCTGCGATGGTGATCCATGTTTCTCCACTTTCCTTCTACATATCTCTCAAATACATTAAAGGATGGTGATCATGAATTTTTTATTTTTCCCATAGCTATTATTTCTCTCC
>VDFB02013463.1:0-21736 GCA_007258455.2 Sequoia sempervirens | reverse complement strand
GTAGATGAAGGATATGATGGATATGATGGACATCCCTTGTCAAAGGTGGCACAAGGAGTGTGATTAGGCATATATGAAGACATGATGGGATAACTCGATGGGGTGATTGGATTTTGGAATGTGGGTGGGGTAATCTTACTAGCAATGATAGTGTCAAGGGGATCTATGTCGTATACCTCTTGATCAACAAGACTTTCATTATCATCGTCGACGTAATTAGGGTTTCCCTTGACCACTATTGATGGAGGATAAGAATTCATGATGATGAAAGGATAAAGATGATGGATAAAGATTTTGGATGGAAATGGACAAAAGCCCGAATCGGGATTTAGGACAAGCTCAGATCGGGATTGGATTAAAGCTTAGATTAGGATGATTAGATGATTGGATGGGATTGATTCTGATGATCGGATTGGATTATCAAAGGATGATTACGACACCGAATCTGCTTCGAGATGGAAGTAGATTGATTGGGTCGAAGGTGATTGGATAGGGATGCGGTTGGATTGGATTGGATAAGATCGATCAATGATTGAAAGTTCGGATGATGGATTGGGTAGGATGACGAAAGGGACTGTAAAACCTGTTCAGAGATTACCCTAGGTGACTTAGGATGCTGATTGATCGGATTAAAGGATGAATGGATGATTGCAGCACCGAATCCACTTTGAGATTGAAAATGGATTGATTGGGCCGACGATGATGATTAACTTAGGATGGATGACAACCCTAAGAGGATGTTAATGATGACGATCAGATCAAACACTTTCGTCAATTTGGATAATAACTCAAGACGAAGTCCAGGGGATTGGGATGGGGAAAGCGATGACTTGATTGGAGAAATGAATGATAGAAATGGATGAACAAATACTCCAAATGAGTAAATGATTGATCGGGATGGATGAACGAGAGTTTAGAATGATGAAAGGATATGTTAAATGGATGAACGTTTGCTCAGAATGAGTAAACGGATGATTGGAATGATAGAACCAGAATTCAGAATGATAAAAGGATGTGTTAAATGGGTGAACGTTTACTCGGAATGAGTAAATGGATGATCAGAATGATAGGACGAGAGTTTGGAATGATGAAAGGATATGTGAAATGGATGAATGATTGTTTACTCGGAACGAGTAAACGGATGATCGGAATGATGGAACCAGAGTTCAGAATGATGAAAGGATATGTGAAACGGATGAATGTTTACTCGGAACGAGTAAATGGAGAGAATGGTAGGGTATACCGCCTTCGAGGAGGCAGATAATGAAGAAAAAGGTGCCCCGGCCAACTTCTCAAAAGTATGAAGTGGTATATATCATTGGAAAGAGCATGAAAAACTGAGAAGAATTGCCTTGGAATGGAGTCAATCGGATAAACAGTGTAGAAATGGCGGCCCCGGGAAGAAAGAGCATTGGGACAGGCCCGCCACCGGATTAGGACAAGCCCGCCACTGCACTGGGACATGCCCGCCACTGCACAGGGACAGGTCTGCCACCGGATTAGGACAGGTTCGCCACCGAAGATAAAGTTGCTCAAAATTATGAAGTGTTATATGTCGTTGGAAAGAGCACGGAAAAACGAGAAGAATTGCCTTTGAACGAAGTCAATCGGATAAACGGTGTAGAAATGGCGGCCCCGGGAAGAAAGAGCATTGGGACAGGCCCGCCACCGGATTAGGACAGGCCCGACACTGCATAGGGACAGGTCCGCCACTGCACTGGGACAGGCCCGCCACTGCACGAAAACAGGTTTACCAAAGGACAAGGTCAAGTCCGCCAAAGGATAAGTTTAAGCTTAATGTTTTGATGGATGGCAAAGGCAAAGGAACCAAATTGTAGCAATCATAAAAAGACTTGACCAAACTGATAATCACTGGTTTTTGCACAAGAAAGACAGTTCAAACAGCACAACCCTAAGATTAGTAGAAACGGGTATGGTCAACAAAGTCTTCTATTCTAGGATGCACATGGTTTCTAAGGAGTCCTCGATATACACTCGGTACGTGAGGCCCAAACCGTGAACACCAACCTGTTACAAGCGTGAGTCGGGAACCTTAGCGAGATACTAAAGGCTCGGACCAACTCTTCATGTCATCCCGACGCTTCGCCAATTACAACGTGGTTGGATTGAGGTACAACTTTCGCTCTCCCCCCTTTATATACCCCGCCGGTACGCGTGGTTGGAATCGTCCCTTGGGGTGATGAAATCCCCAAGCAGGTCCCACTAAGAAATTGAAAAAGGGTGACTCAAAAAGACTTGGAAAGCTATGATTTCTCGTCACCCAGGATCACCAAATGGCGCAAGGGGATTGGATATGTCAAATAGCTTTCCCAAACATGCCAAGCAAGATTTATTGACACCTCTTTAATTAGGCTATGTTCCTATTTTTCCAAAACACAATTCGGGAAAAATTGATTTTTTTTTTTTTACCTTCTGTAGGACAGGTCCGCCACTCTGTTAGGACAGGCCCGCCACTGAATTAGGACAGGTCCGCCACTGCACTGGGACAGGCCCGCCACTGAATTAGGACAGGTCCGCAACTGCACTGGGACAGGCCCGCCACTGAATTAGGACAGGTCCGCCACTGCACTGGGACAGGCCCGCCACTGCACTGGGACAGGCCCGCCACTCTGTCAGGACGAGCCCGCCGCCCCTGGACAGGTCCGCCACTCCAGGACCAGTCCACCACTACAGGAGGACAGGTCCGCCACTCTGCAACCTGGACCTGCAAAAATGCAAAAAAATAGCAAACGTGAAAGAAAAAGACCCGTTTGTGGGTCCCACCGGGCGTGCCAGAAATGTGATAGGTCAAAATAGGTGCTAGAAAACAAGTAACAAGTTAAAGAGCACAAATAAACAACTTAAAACAACCTACACCTCAAGATTAGCCTAAGTTGGAAATAAAACAAGACAAAGCCACGAAATGGAACTTTATACCTTGTGTTGAGTCGATCCTTTGGTTGGCCCTTCGATCTTGGATGTATATGCTCCTTGGATGGCAAGATGCAAGCTAGATAAGGATGTGAAGATGGATGCAAGTGGATGAAAATGTGAAAATGGCTAAGTAGAGGTTGAGAAACAAAACTGCAAGAGTTTGGCTAGCACAAGTGATCTCCCCAAATGAGAGAAAAGAGGGGGTATTTATAGGATTTTTGGAAAATCCTAGGGGAAATGGACAGTTGAGATTGATCCACCAAATATCAAGATGTAGGGCTAAGGTGAGTTGAGAACTCACAAGCCCTCACATCTTGACATGTGGCATGTGATGAAGCCCTAAAAGGTGAAGTGGACATGAGGTGGAAGGAGAAGGACATGACATGGAGAGGGGTACAAAGTACCTTGGGATTGGACAAGATCTCCTCATAAAGGAGGTACTTGTCCCCATGTGAGTGAGAGGACAAGTGGGAATTAAAAATTCCTCAAATATCCTTATGGGGAGATGGAAAAGAATTTGAAATTCAAAGGGTGCATTGGGGGATTAAAGGTGAATTAAAAATTCACATGGGGAAAGAGGATGCCTTGTCCAAAGGAGAAAGCCTTTAATAAGGTTGACTCAAGGACATGTGCCATAAAATAGGATGAGGATTAGGTTAGGCTAATCAAAATGATTAAGGTTGTGCAAGTACTTGATTAGATTAATTAATGAAGATTAGAAAGAGGGTTAGATCTCACATGTGACTTGATGTGACAAGTCAAAGATCACATGGGGAAGAGTAATGAAGGATTAGAGGAGGGTTAGGTGGCTAAGGGAGATTAGAGGCCAACTTGCAAAAGTTGGAGGATGTGACACATCCTAATCCAAGGATTAGGCATGTGCACATCCTAATTATGGGATTAGAAGAAGGATTAAGATTAGATAAAAATGATGGAGGATGTGACATGAAGGGAATTAAATAAATGGAATATTTACTTAATTCATTTGATGGAAGGAGGATTAAAGAGATAATGTATTATTGATTAAATACCTTAGGGATTTGGCAGGATTAAAGATATTAATTAAATAATAGTAGTATTACATAATTAACGAAAATAAGACGAAAGGGGATGAATTTGGATAAATTAATTATCCAAATTTAGACATCTACAGTAATATCCCCAATCTTATTTTTAATATTAAATCCAAAATTGAAAAATCATTTAACAAACTTAACACAAATATGCATCAAAACATCATAAACTAGCTAACTAGTCTGCATAGAAATTACACCCAAAATGTAAATAAACACTCCAAATCATGTTATTTCATTTTTATGATATAAATCACATGTCCACATGTCTAATAAAACAAAATACCGTAACAAAAAACCATTACAACAATTTCCCACTTCTACTACACACAACAACACTATATGTTGAAATACACATGCATGTTTCACCCCAAAGCCTTCAAACCCCCAAAATGGCATCCAAACTTGGAATAGCTGAAACAAGGCATTTAAAATGATGAATTAAAACATCATACATAATAACTAAACCCACACACAACAAAAAAATCAATCAGCACCAAAAAATAACACCTAAAACACTCCAAAATGCTTGAACACACCTTGTAAACACACAAAAACTACACATGCAACACTATTGAAATCAAACCAGAAAAACCCAACTAGCCAAAGCTGATCCAAACCTTTGAAACAGATAAAAAATATTTACTCCACTAACATTCAATGATATGAAAAGACCCAAATGCTCTGAAACCACCAAAAATCTACTCCTACACACAAAACACTAAAACTGCCAAAATCTCCAAATTCCTTCGGCTTTGATGCAACCTCTAGATGAGATTGCCAATGGAGACCTATAAACACACTTCATGCAAGTCTCTAATCCCATTGTTTTATTAGCCTTGGATATCCCTCTTCATCGGTTTATCAACCTTTGAAGAAATAAGCAAAGCTTAGTAAAATCTGCAATAAGAATCATCTAAAATGAAGCCCAAATTAACGGTTTATTAAAAAATATTCAATTTCCAAGTCAAGGACCCAAAAGTCACAACCAAGGAGAGATTCCCTTTTGTATGTAGTGCATGTAACCTCTGGTGCTAAGTATCCATTGATTTCTTCCACTCCAATGCAAGCTGCCACTTGTCCTAGCTTGTCATAAGCCAATAAATGCCAAAAAAAGCAAGAAGAAGATCCCACATCCAAGTAGAGATAAATATTAATTTAAAATATATTTGGTTATAAAATAATATTCTATTTATGACAAATTCACCAATTTTTTTTATTTTTTTTCAAATTTATCAAGTGCTCCTAATTTGCTATTTTGAGCCTGTCAACTTACTATTTTTAGTAAATGGTTATTTTTAGAAAAATTTAAAAAAGGGACATGACAATTCCTTCAAGGATTATTGACCATTGATCCATTTATTGATCCACACTCAAATCTTCAATTCAATTTCCTCCATTGATTAGCATTTTGAATTCTCACCATTGATGCATTCTAAAAATCTATAAAAGCCAAGCATTTTTACATGATTTATTATTCACAATCCTTATGCAAACTTACTCTACCAAATTTATCACTCACCTTTGATATTTTTAGATAATTTGTGAATCATTTCCATTCAATCCATTAATCCAAGCTTTTGCATCAGCATGGATTAGGCAAATTGAGCAATCCACATCCCATACCACTCTAATTTGCACTCAATTCACAACACGATTGTAATTTTTCTTTGTTAATTAATTCAATTGTTTAGAATTTAGATTTATTTCATGATATTTGAATCATTTTAGAAATTTTAGATTAAGTTTCGTTGTATTGTCTTTAATTGATCAATTGCTTCTTTAATTTTCTTTATTTCATTGTCTTTGATCAATTGAACTTTAATACTTACACTTACTAAAGTACTTTTGGTGGGGATGGATTTGAGATGGTAGGAGGAGAAATAATAGCTATGGGAAAAATAAAAAATTCATGATCACCATCCTTTAATGTATTTGAGAGATATGTAGAAGGAGAAGTGGAGAAACATGGATCACCATCATGGCCTATAGAAAGCATGCTCATAAAAGGAGGAGGTGACGTAATGGATTCACCACCAAATGGGTGCCATAACAAATATTCTCAAAAAGGGAATTTAATAATCACCCAAAAAATTAGGTCTTATATTGCTTTCTATCAAGGGTTCAAAGGGATAATTAATTAATATATAAGGTTTGATGCTTGTAATTTATGTGAAAGGTGGAAGGTAGATATAATGATGGAATAGTTAGGAATTAACATTTATATTAACATAAATGGACATGAAGGAATAGTAACCTATCAATGGGTTTCATATTTCATAGATCTCAATATCGTTTAATAATATTTTAAAATTAAATTAAAAAATAGGTATTTTAGATACATGATAAAAAATAGATATAAAAATATTGAATAAAAAAGAGGTAGAAATAAAAGGGTATAAAAATTGTCACATATACATGGTAAAATAAGGGGTGTTTAGAATTAGAAAAGTATATTAGGAGGGGTGATATTAATCAAATATTATGAGGTAGAGATGGAAATAGAGGCATTATTTAGTAGCCTAGGAAAAAAGGTGATAGACCAAAATTTTATATAGTTAATCCCACAAGAGAGGGAGCAATTGGAAAAGTGATGCATTGGTTAGTAACCTAGGAACAAACATGATAGGCCAAAATTTTATATAGTGAATCCCCCTAGTGTCACATCTTGATTTTTGCTTTTATAAAATTTATTTGCTAATAAATGGAATTGGATGAGACCATTGGACACTGTGTGTTTTCATGGATGATAAATTAGATGTTATCTTTAATATGCATTTTATTGTGGTTAAAATAATGATGAATTATTATGATGTGAATATTTTGACTATTGATTATGGTTTCATGAACTAACCTACAACGAGATATTGAGTGCAAATGAGCGTAGGAACAGTTGAAGGTGAGAACATGATAGAGATGACCTAGCCACCCAGTAATAGTCAACATGATAGAAATTATATGCACATACTTATGTAGTTGCATTCATCCTGCATTGTGTATGATTATGATTGCATTGTATTATCATGAATACATCATTGCCTTTTGTTTGTTATGATTTAAATAATGACTATGTCTTATGGATGTTTGTTTGCAAAATTAATTTAATTGGGAAAATAAAATATTTTATTTACAAATGTTTGATAAGGATAAATCTCATAATTTATATTTATATATACATAATAATAATATAATAAGGATATTATATATATATATATATAAATAGTTATTAAAAAAAATAAAATAAAAATTATATATATATATATAAATATATATATATAATATTATTTGAAACAAAAATTGAATAAAATAAGTTTTGATTTGCATGATTAGTATATAAAAAAAAAAAGATTAAATAAACTAAGTTTAAAATTCAAATGATTTACATGATAAATCATGTATGAGGTGAAAGTTCAATTCTAAAAATAAAATAAATACTTCAACTAGAGTTGAATTTTATTTGAATGTGTAGAGGAGGGGATTCGCTACTCCCAAGTCCCAAGACGAATAGGGTCTAAAGGGAGCGAATTCCCCTCAACTACCTCAATGAAAAACATGGAGGAAAGAGATGGCAAATGGTGGGAAAATAAGACTCCGTTTTATGTTTTCAGAAAAGGAGGATTTGATGAATCAAGTAAGTAGACCATAGAGGTCTCGAGTTGTAGACTAATTGGCTCTCAGCTAGAGGACGACAGTGCGAGACTTGAGGGATGCGTTGGTGTCTCGTATGGATTGGGAACAATGTTTGCAACCATAAACTCGTAGGGTGTGCTAACGACCCAAAAACATTAATCTGACAGTTTGAATGAAGATAATAGAATGCATAAATGAACTAATTACAACAAGAAGAATACTATAACTTATAATACAAATTAATTGTAACGAAATACAAATCAAGGGTAGTAGAAATCCAATTTATGGATGGTCCAGCCTCTCGCAAGCTCCACACAAATAAGGTACCTACACACTCAAAGACAAAAAAATGTTGGGGTTATGTTTTGGAGTTTGCCTCAGTCAAACCCCCACTTGTAGTGTTTCCACCTCCACAAGCAACCAATATGCAACGATAGAAATAAAATGATAAAGAATAGAATTAGACGAAACTTATAGAAATTAAAGACAATCTAAATGCTAATATATAAACAATACAATGCAATAAAGTAACTATTACCCTCCCTTCTATGTGCTTGGAGAAGTTGAGAGATGAACGAAGAGAGGCTTGAGAGCATGAGATGATAGTGCAAATGACGTAGAAATTGAAAACCTATGAGAAATGATGGTGTAGAAGCAATAAGTAGAAGAAAAATTATGTAGAATGGAAGATGTAGGGTGAATGAGCAAGAAGTGAGTGAGTTTTGGTGAATGGAGTTGAATGGAATAAAGTGAAGTGAGTTCAAAAGCTATTTTGGAGGCAAAGAGGCATTTTTCAGGCATCAAGGTTCACAGGAGGTGTTACATTCATAGGTTGACAGAGAATCATAACGTCCCAATGTCCACTAACCCAAGATTCTTATCAGGATACTAGTGCATTACATAGATGTCTATGTGGTGCGGAGGCATCTATGACAAAAATTCCCTCACCAAAAGAAAATGATAAAGCACATGAGGGAATGAAGGGTAAAAGTGGCATATTTTTGCATTGTCATCCTTATAAGGCTAAAGTGAAGGTATATTATAGGAAATTACAATAGGATGCAATTTTATGCCTCAACATTTTTGCCCCACTATGTTTCAGTGCATATGTTAGCTAAAGTAGAAAGAGATTGAAGAGAATATACTGAAATGAAGAGGAAGCATTCCTTCGATCTAGCACCCCTTAATGTGAAAGGGGAGCTCCACCAGAATGTGAAGAGGACATGGGGCTTTGATCCTACAAAGCTATCTACAATCTCACCACAAACATGTTAGTTGTATACAAACATGTTAGGAAAAGAAGTGAGAAATAATAGACACCAATATAAGACACAATAAGACACAAATATAATCAGATATAAGACAACACTGATAGGTATGGCTAGCATGGCTAGATTCCATACGATAAGTATTTAGGCTTATGGCTGTTGCAAACTGTGTTGTAGGACAGTCATAGACAAGATAGGTCTATTCAGGTTGCCCTCAAGCTAGACGCCAATATATAAGACATCCAAACATCAAGACACATGTCAAATATTAAATATAAGATAGGTCTAGTCAAGTTGCACCCAAGCTAGATGCCAAGATACACTACAACAAATCCCTATGATTTGCTCCATTTTTCGGTCAGTTTTTTGCTTCCACCCATTGTTTTAATGTATTTTTGCCCTTTTTTTGAAAATGTCGGTGCTATTTATTGGGATGACACTATTTTTGGCATTTATTTGTGACGATTAGGACAAGTCAGTGTTAATTAAGGTGCTAAGTTAGCCCCGCTGTTAGCACCGATATTAGCTCTGAATGTGGCACCGTCATTAGCATTGCTTTTGGCTCTGAGTTTAGCTTCAAATTTAGCACCATTTTTAGCTCTGACTTCAACTTTGAGTTTAGCTTCGGGTTTAGTGCCGATTTAGACATCCCTATGTCAAAGAGACTTATTTATATGTCTCATCGATGATGTAAAATAGTGAAATGTCAACAAGATATTAGCATATCAAGGAGAGAATCACTTACATCACATCAACAAGGTATATCTACAAGTTCTCGGTGAAACACAACTCTTGCATATAACGAAGTAATGTCGATGAGACATTGAGATATTAGTAAGCCATATAATATTGTCTCATTGACACTCTTCAAGTAATGATCAAAAGCATATACCACTATACCGTCGGGAAGGTGAGCAACATATGTGGTAGAGCAGTATACACCGCAACCCCACAGCAAGAAGCCTTGAGCAAGGCGGTAGTGCGGTAAACAGTAGAAGGGGGGGAAAACACTGCCATACTGCAACGAGTATAATAAGAGACATCGGTAGTATGGTAATTGTAGCATCATTACAATTTACAACACTAAATGTAGCATATCACATCAGCCACAATCCATTTGAATAAATCATTTAAGGAATCAAGAATATAGCCCGCCAAAATAGTCTAAAACTCTAATAAACATACTCTAAATTTTTTGTCGAAATCTTATTTTCAGGCATAGCCCACCAGAGTGGAGTTTTCATTTTAATAAACATACAATAAAACCTTTGTTGAAGCCTTATTTTTAGGCGTAGCCCACCAAAATGGAGAAGTTTTTTAGTAAAGAATGACAGAGAATGGTAAGGAGGCATAGGATTCATTGTTGTTTATCTCATTCCTGCTCTGATCAACAAGGGTTACAATGTTCGCACTACTATTTGTAATCCAGGTATTTAATTGACATATGTTTGCATAATCTCAAATTCCTTCAAATGCTTTTGAAGTATCAATGTATCCTATATAGGGTTTAGAATGACTTCTTCTAATTTAAAAAAATAAATCAAATGCTTTTGAAGTATCAATGTGTCCTATATAGGGTTTAGAATAATTTCTTTTAATTTAAAAAAATAAATAAATGATGTATTTTCCTGTGTTTAGATAGTGTGGAGATCTCCTAAATCTTCCCTAGCACATTGTCCTCTTTCATACTGTGTTCATTACTCTAGCTGCTAGGGTTTTGCATTTGACATCTTTAATATCTTCATGATAGTGGCTTTTAACTAGATCTTAGTCTTTGCTTTAATCTTTATCATGTAACCCTTGAGTTCCATAATCCTGTAATCTCTTCAGAATTTTGTCTTAAAGCTAGACTGCATAGTATGCATATAAAGCAAGTCCTTCATACCTACCATTGTTCCAAACCACCACTCACCGCCTTGCTTAAAATGTTGCCTCACAATAGCATGTTTTAAAATCAAGGTTGCCAGTGATCGACCATTAAGGTCACTACTTTCATCAAGATACAATGAGATTTTTGTCTTCAAACTTAAGGCATTATGCAAGATAACATTGTGAATTGTTTGTTGTGTACAATTTTATTTTTTTGCACATTTACTGCTTTGCTAATTGCCTTTAAGATTGGATATTGCACCATCAGCTGCAATCTCAAACAACTCACTCACTGTCACTTGAAGATTCCTTTCATGAGCATCCTTGTATAAAATCAAACTATGCCCTATAGAATGCCTACTTACTTACTAATATAGGGGACTCATTGTTTCATGGTATTTTGAGTTTTATTTAGAAGGGGTTAATATGTGGAATTTTTATGTGTAGGAAGAATAGATTGTAATGCAACATTTAGGTATGGATGATTTAGGAAAAATTGGATTGCTATCTGTGTCATAACCAGGTTGGATTGTACCTTGAGTCGGTGTGAAACACTTCCAGGTGTTTTCTCTCCAAAGCAGAACTTGTGTGTAGGAATTTCCAAATATCCGATAGAGGAAGTTCCTACATTCTAAAGATAAAATCATAAATCTGCTTATCTAGTTTCTGATCCAACCTTACATCTTTAATATCCAATAGAGAAAGTTTGTACATTGTAAAGATAAAATCACAAATCTGCTTATCCAGCTTCTGATCTAATTTGAGGTCGTGAATATCAAACAAAGAATTTTATTGGACCAATTGGAGATCTAATTTCAGTTCGTGAAGCTCCGACAAAGAAATTTCCTACATTCTAAAGATAAAATCATAAATCTGTTTGGTCCAATTTGAAGTCCAATTGTAAGGATTTGTCTTTTTAATTATACTTTCTGACATTTGTCTTGATACAAATTGTTACTTTAGAATTATGGTATTTCTTTTCTTCTAATGTTTTCAACCCTCATTTCAGGGAAGAGCTTTGAAGATGGTTCCTTTAGATGGAGACTACACTTTTCTGCTATGGGTTCCATCTAGAAACACCAAAAGCTCAGGTACTGTCATACTCAGGTACAACAAAGTTTGAGGTTACCTTGTTCTCCTTGATACAAAATGTTGTCCTTCAATCCCTCTTAAGAAACATTCAATATTATGGAATTCATCATTGTACCTTTCATGCATTCAATTTAATTTGTTATGTGGAAACATGTTGTCTTTGTCTTTGCAAGTGATGACTATTGTGTAAGCTTTTAATCTACATGACTGCCCCTAATGTTCAATTCTTGTGACTGTTATGATGCTTGGGGCTGCTTAATTTTAACTAGACTATTAATGAAAACTATCTTGGAATCCTTGATGATCAGTTTTTTCAGAATCATGGCTATGTTGATAGTGGAATGTTCTTATTAATAAGGATAAATCTTTATCAATAAGGAGATTACCCCTTACCAACATACTCCACTATCCTTGCAAAGATTGATCTTTAATGCTTCATGGATGGTTTACTTGTGATTATCCTTCTCAAATGAAATAATAGGGCAGCAGGTTGGGCTCAACCCTTGTGGGAGCCACATTTCACCCCACATGTTGTAACCAGATAAACAAAACAACCTAATTTTATCTATACTTGCACAATGAGAAAAAATGTTAGATAAAATTGAGCATATGATAGATATGTTTGATAACTTTCTTGTTTTCCTGGACATCTGTGGTATGCAAATTATTTGAATGCACATGATGATCAAATTATATGTTTATAGATGTATGCACATATTTTGACTGGTTATCCTTCATTGCTCTAACGACACTCTTCTCACTCAAATGTAGGGAACCTAGGAGCAGCAAGGAAGACATCAACTTGGAGGCTTAGACAAGTGGGAAGACTGAAGATGATGCAGCAATCGGGATTTGTCATTGAGGCAATGATGGGTCCCCTTTCTCTTTATGTGCATTTTTCTCTTTTATATCTATAAATGTATAGTTTTTCGATTATATGCATTCAAATAGTCAATTCCATGGCTTGTGTGGAACAACATACATTTACATTATCAATAAAGACTGCATTTTTGAAAGGATTGTGCAATCTTTCCAATATTATATGCATTTACATAAGTGCAATCTAGTAATGTAATCTTCTGATTTTGTTTATGCACATGAATGTAATGTAGTAGAAATAAAAATGCACCTTACTCTTCATTTGAAAATCACAAAATCTCTACTTGATTGAGCTATTAAATTTTGTGTCTTCACGAACATATGTTGATACAAAATGAATGGAAGAAGCATCCAAGTAATCCTAAATTGTTTTGCCAACAATTCATACCAAAGATTGAACAATTTAAGGATATTGCAATAAGTAATTTGTATCGACACAAATAATATTACTGAAGCATTTCAAAGTTTAGGCCATAAAATCATCCTTTTTTAAACATGGATTGTGTTGTAGCCAAAATTCCATCCTAATTATTTTTGCATACTTCCATTTTCACTCATCTCTTACATCCACCATATGCATAGAATTCTTGTCATAATAACTTAAATTTAATCAAATCCCTCACATGAGCTTCCAAATAAAACCCTTGATCACAACTTCCTCCTTTGAAATACTCCTATGATTGCTCATAGCATATCGCCAAGACAACACCATGTCGATGAGAGTCCCTCCAAAGTCTCCCAGACATTAGCACAAAGTATAGATCAGAAATGTAGATGAGACACCCCTATGTCAAAGAGACTTATTTATATGTCTCATTGACGATGTAAAACAATGAAATGTCAACAAGCTATGTGCATATCGAGGAGAGAATCACTTATGTCACATTGACAAGGTATATCTACAAGTGCTCAACGAAACACAACTCTTGGATATAACAAAGTAATTGTCGATGAGATAGTGGCATATCGGCAAGAGACAGTAACTTGTCTCATTGACATTGGCAACCAACATCGGAGGAACATAAGATCTAATGTCGATGAAACATTGAGATATTGGTAAGACAAATAAGATTGTCTCATTGACACTCTTCAAGTAATGATCAAAAGCATACATCACTATATCATCAGGAAGGTGAGCAACATATGCAATAGAGCGCTATACACTGCAACCCTGCAACAAGAATCCTTGAGCAAGGTGGTAGTGTGGTAAACAACATAAGGTAAGGGAAAAACACTGCCATACTGGCAAATCGAAGAAATAACAGGCATTTTAATTAAAATTTTCTTCGACAATTATGAAATGATGATTAGTCTGATTGATGTGACTAGCAAAAATATCAATGAGACTATCGCTATTAATGAAGAACTTAATCATAAAGGTGGCGTGAGTGCCATTTATGAACTAGGGCCGAATGAAGTGTCCTGAAATTTGACAAATATGACCTCAAAGAAGTTGAAATCACTGTGAATTGTAATTGAAGGATTTGGAGAACCAAGTTGGACAACAGTAGGCAGCTGGAAATTTGTAGCATTTATCCAAGTGGTCTAGACTTAGCTCAAAGTATTTTCTCAGTAAGTAGATGAAAGCATTGCATGAGTAGGGTTGAGATGGAAAAAACCCCAAGCAAACAGAAAGAAAAAAGACAAAAAACTGAAGCTAGGCAATTGAATCAAGACTTAATCGATCAGTGTACTGGGTCTAGGCCAAAATCCAGAAGAATAGCACAACTTAACCCATCGTGTGTGACTTTACAAGATAAACAAAAAAAATAGGAGATGTATGGAATTCGTGTGGGGGTTATGACCTTTTTATTTATCATTATAGGAAGAAATTTCGGCATAGCCCAGTGTCAAACCTGTGGAATTTGAATTTGGGTAAACTTGTAGTACCCAACGTCTTTGTGAATGTAGAGTTAATCAAGGTGTTGGCAAATAATTACAATTTGAAGATGAGAGCAATTCATTTTCTTGATGGGTCACAGTTCATGGTCATAAAGACATATTATATTTCCATGATTTTTCAGCTAGGCACTTCCTTGAAAACAAAATTACAAATCAAAGACTTGTTGGAGGAATAACGCACCATGGACAAAAGTTACAAGAGGTGGAAATTGCCTCTACATAGGGTTAATGGTGTGGGTAACCAAACTATGAGGTTATTTAGTGAAGATAAGCCCCCATTCTCTATGGCTTTGTTTGAAGAATACTTTCAATACACTTATTACTCAATTGGTCAAGTATTGGGAATTGATGTTCCTGAGAACACGACAATTGCTCCCATGGTTTTAGCCACAGACATCCAGAGCCATAATGCCTGACCCTATGATTATGCAGAGTATTTATCGGAGGCCATCAATAATGCCCTCAATATCATCAAGAATAATAGTGAAGCCATTAATTTCAAGCACTATTCTCTTTTCACACACATGATATTATACGAAGGGTAGGTGATGGGGATATGGGGTGAGGAATTAAGAATAAAAGAATTAGATAATAATGGAAATTCAAGGCCTATAAAAATGTGGACATCTGTGTGGGGCAACAGGTGTGGAGGTCCCACTACCTATATTTTGAGGAATATTTTGTCAAACCACTATATAAGATGCTAGGCCACAAATGTGACTACAACCTCTCCCTAGAGATATTAAGATTTCTCTGACCAAAAGATATGGGTCATGAAGTAGGGATAAATCACAATTGGGGGGACTAGTACATGTTTGGGGATTGTAATGTTATCAAGGTTTATGGATTTGAAGCTACACCTTATTTGCTACCTAAGACTGTGCCAGACAGAGTTGCTTATTTAGAGATTGTATGACAATTGTCATTTTTAGCTTTCACGAATTTAAAGAGCTATGGGAGGCAGACTTTTATGCCTTCCACTTTGTGCTTTGGTGATTTCACTATTATCTTTGATTTAGGCTATGACTTGGTTAGTGGTAAACTGGATTATTATGGCTTGTTGGTTGGCAACAAAAGGGAAAAGTTTGATCCTGAACACTTCATTTGTGATGCCAAATTTTTTCAGAAATTGAAAGGGTATGAGCATAGTTTCCTTTTAGAAGATGTCATCAAAAATTGTGAAGAAAAACAAAAAATGATGAGAATGAATTCCTACCATAGGGTTATGATGGCTAAGGCTTGGAAGGTGAATAATAACCCAGGCTACATAGGGGCTTTCCCTGAGGTATATGATCCCATAGAAAGAATTGAACAGTTAATCCTCCATGAAGAATAACTGATAAGAGATGTGCCACTTGTGGAATTTGAAACAGTAAGAGGCATCGGTCCTAGGAGGCAAGTAGAAAATATCACACCACTAGATCACTTATCACCTCAACCTACTCATCAAGTGAGATTTTTAGTTGGTTCCCCATCCATGGAAGAAGATAAAACTGAGGAGGAAGAAGAAGTCTCACAGTTTAATGCTCCTATTACACCCCAATATGAGATGCCATTGGAAATAAGTGTGATCACCTTTGAATCCTCTGACGAGCTATCAGATGATGTGAGGCATCGTGCAAGTCAGAAATTTGTTGCAGATGATACTTTTGTGCAGATCCTTGAATTTAAGTCCTTTATATATGCGTATAAAGGAAGACTAATAAGGGAAAGGTTAAAAGACATTGACCCTAAGAAAGAGGCTTATGCCTTGAAAGAGTTGCAACATGAAGTTGATAGGGAAATGAGAAACATGAGTGCTGAGAGAGGAAGAGCATTATTGCAAGAAGTTGGAGTTCTTGGGTGGGATATTAGTTTAGCCATTGTGTTTGAAAATTTTTTGAAGAGAAAGAATAAAACTTTGAAAATAACAGATGAAGCAGGTGACAAGGTCTATACAGGGTCAGGGTATAATCCTGATAGTACCACTTTGCAAATTTGGGCTCTTTACCCCCAAGCGAGAAGCCTTCTCTCATTGACCACGATCAGATTTTTGGACATCTCCTGGTGCAAAGAGTAGGGGAGACAAATCCCTTGGAGACTACTGACATGAATGTGAATGTAGCCAAATTCACCAAAGCCCAGATCCAAAAGCTAGTAAGAGATAACCCGTGGATGATAGAGGAAAATGACAGGTTGAAACAAGAATTAACCAACTACAAAGATAGGCTGCCTACTTCTCCAAGGATTTACTCTCCTTTAATTGAACATGAAAGAAAAGTGCTAGAGGCCATGTTTGAGACTGCTCAATGGAAGCATAAATTTGAAAAGGCTCAAAAAGAACAGGAAGAACTAAAAAGAAAATTGAAGGCTACTGCTTTTGAAGTAGCATCAAGGATAATTTGTATGAAATTCAAAGATATGTGCCAACATGTAGATGGTGTCTGGCGTGCTCACAGTGGAACATACAAGGCCCTCATGGAGCATGGAAGACTGCTTGATAGGATGAAGGAAATGGAATCCCATATCAAGGAAAAAGATGGAGATAATAATGCTTTTCTCCAAGAATGTCAGAGCCTCATGAATACACATGAAAACTTCCAGAATATCTTGACACAAGAATTGAATGACTTTAGCCAACCACTATGTATGGCCATGCCAAATTTCTTTGAAAAAACAAATTTGAAGGATCAGGAAACTTGGAAAAATGAGATACCAAAATATTTGCAGGCATCCTTGATGACATCAATGATGAGTATAAGGTACTCAGGAAAACGCATAAGCAACTTGAGAGGATTGTTGGATTGGAGAATGCAATGAAAAACACTCTATAGAATGCAAACACTTATGCCCAAGAGAAATACATTGATCACATGTCAAAGGTTAATTTGTTCCTTACACGAGCTGTATGAGGAGGTAGTTAGAGTTTGGTTGTTGTGGACACATTAACATGGTGCTTGAGCCTTGAACAAATCTTAGGTGGTCACATGCACTTCCTAATGATTAACAAACTGTGGTGCATCCAACAATAAACTCTTTTTTAGTTTCTTTGTTATGTTAATTATGCTTTAGTTAAGAAATGATGTAACTTTTGTGAATGGAGATAAAGCTTGTTGCTTCCTGTACAAATAGGGGAACCAAGGTCCGATTTTGATCATCATATCATCATCATTTCAATCCATTAGAATAGATACAAACCATCTCATCCACTTATTCATATCAAAATAACTCACGTTATGCTGTTTATATTTTGAGCAATATAATGGAGCAGATACATTAGAACTCGTAATCCATTTTTAGTGTTCAATTGTTGTGTCAATTTTTATGCTTATTCATTGCTTTATTGTCTCCAAAGTGGTCTTTTCAAGTTGTTTAAATCTGCAAGATTTATCAGGCACATTTTCTATTACTGTGTGGATGCTTTGATTGGTTTCTAGTTAGGTGTGAATTAAAATCCTTTCAAATAATTTACTTTAATTGGTTTGTATTAAGGATTAAAGTCCTCTTAGAGATTGGCACCCTCTTATGGTCTAAAAACCTACGTTTTTGAGACCCAACAGATTGCAAATAACTCTAAAAATTTAGAATTCTATGAAACAGTGTATATATTCTTGTACTTGTATATTCTATGAAACATTCCTTATTTTCTATGAAACAGTGTATATATTCTTGTACTTGTAAATATTCTTTTGCTGTTATGTCTATTAAAGAAAATAGAGTTTGAATAAAAAATGCTTCACCCTTTTTTATAAGTATGTGAATTATTGTTTAAGGAAATTTTTTACAATGTTTACATTTTCAGTTTACTAGTTTCAAATCTTCATTTGCTATGTATATAAAATTGTATGTGCTCTTTATCTCTAATGATATAAAACAATGTCATCAAAATTAGGGTTTTCAATTTCAGTACCATCATTGTCCAAACTTTTTATATCCTGTTCACTTTTGAGTACAATCATTAAAATTTTATTTTTATTTCTTGTCCTAGTTAATCTTGATTCCTTTCAGCACAACACAATAGGTTGCATGTTAAATTTCAAACATTTTCTTTGCATTTTTTTGTATATATTATTTTCTCAATGCATCATTATGTAATGACAATTTCACTTGTGAGAGATACAGTAAAAATAAATGAAAGCACATGTTTGCTTTGTCAAGGGAAATTTATGGTGAATACCCTATGTCTTTCAGATAAGCGTGCAAGTGAAATAAGACATAATTGATTGAATTTGATTTTCTACTATACAATTGTTTTTTTTATGTGCTTTTTACTTTTTGCATGTTGATTACCCTCATAAAGAGACTACTTATCTTTTCTTAAATGAAGCATTTACATTTCTTGTCTACAAAAGGAATTTACTGCTTGACAACAGGTTTGGGAACTTCACACAAATTAAGATTGGTGTAAAAGGCCATCCCCACAAATGTTGTTTGGTCTAGAATTATAATGGAAAATAAAAAAGCTTGCTAGGAGAATAAAATAGGTTTTCAATTGTCCAAGTACAACATAATATTACTAAAGCATTTCAAAGTTTAGGCCATAAGAATCATCCTTTAAACATGATTGCAAATACTCCTAAAAAATTTAGAAGTCTTATCATTAACATTATTGTCTACTACAATGTCATCCAGTTTATCATTGTCAATGTTCATATGTTCTTTCAAGTATTTAATATTATCATCCTCCTCATCTTGACCTGCATTATCTTCATCATCATTGAAATTTGACTGTAGACCATCTATATTGTTACTGCATTGTATTTGGATCATCATTTTCTATACCACCCAACATTACACCTCCATAACATCATCTTTAACTCCTCGATTATTGTCTTCTTTGTTCCCCAACATAACCATCTTCGTAACATCATCAGAATGTCAATTTCTTCGATGTTCTCTAATCCCTCTCATTTAGTTGACCATCACGCTTTTACCAAGATCCACTAATGCATCATCAAATACATGCCTTAATCTTGGATCATAATGTATGACAAATATCCATTTCAGGTCCAAAATATCTTCATAGAAAAATACCTGCACATGAACGACATACATATATTAAACGTATGTTATAAAATTTTTATTGATTAATAAACACATGTATATATTCACAATAAGATCTGAATTAATAGATTAATGATCACTACCGCTTCTTGTTTGAGTTAAAGAAATACCTGCTCATAATGAATCGGTAGAACACAAGGCTCCTTATCCTCTGGTAGGAATGATGAGGAATCTATATAAAACAATCCACTATGGGTATCATGTCTTTGTGTCCTCTCAAATGCTTTATACCATCTACACTTAAAAATACAACATTTAAAAGAGTGGTAATCCAACTTAATAATTTCTTGTATTTTTCCCAACATATTGTAGAGATTCCCTTCTCAATTATATTCTTATCTTTTGAGCTTGGATCTAATTAGATTGTTTGAAGTCAACCATGATGCCACAATCGAAGGATCGTCTCTTTATGACTGCACTTTCTACATGATATTGTTGACCATATGCCCACATAGCTGGATATTTCCTCGCCTGTGAAATACCATTTATTTCAGTGAAAACAAATATAATGATGAATATTAAAATAGTTAATACTGTCAAAACTATAAGGAAGCAACATTTTGTAAAATTCCAATTGTACCTTTCTTTTCACATCCCTAGACATGTTGATTTCACTTCATGTTTGAATCAGACTGCATCGCTTCATTTGATTTTGAATTTTTTTAGTAACCCATTCTAGTGTTCAATATTTTCCCCAATCCCCAAGCAAATTAGTTGGAAGTGGAGTATTCCTTGGGTTCAATCTCTTAAACTATCTCCTTTCTTCTAACACTTCTCTCTTTTTATCATACAGATCAATCCATCTGTTCATAAAGTCCATGTGGTATAGAATGAACTTGTCAAGTATAGCACTTTCATCTACACCTATTACATGTCAACATGTTTATTTAAAACTCCAAATGTCATGTTGTTAATTTGACAAATAAATTACAAAGTAAATTAATGATTGCAAGAAAACAACCACACCGATCGCAGAATTCCCATTTTCATTAATTTTCATTTCAAAACCATTAGATTGTGGTTTTTCCATCATTTATTTGATGTTCATTCTTCATCCTAGATGTGTGGGCCATCTTCAAAATCCTTACCAAGGAATTCACAAAGGAAGAAAAATGCTTCATTCAATACATACCCTTCAACTGTGCAACCCTTTGGATGTGCCTTTTGTCGGACATATCTTTTAAGAGTTTTCATATACCTCTTAAAGAAAAACATCCACCTCGTTGATACGACACCCACAAATTCAATGTCATCAACTAGGTGTATAAGTAAATGGACTTGTAGGTCCATGAAACTTGTAGGGAGCTCCTTCTCAAGTACACATACAATTTTTGCAATTTCCTTCTTCCACTTTGGCACTTTAGATTCATGGATCTCCTTGGAGGTCACCCACCTAATATAAGATTAGTAAATTAGTATGAACCTTTAGTCATAAATTAAAATGCAATATAATATCTGTATGTCTCTCACACATGAACATTTCATATAACCACATACCTTATAAATGCTGACAATCGACTTATGGCATTCCTTAAGTCAACTATAAGACATGAATCCCCCCTAATTGCCAATGGCATGATATGCTATCAAACACATTTATGAAAAGGTCATTAGTAATTTTTTCTCACACAACAAAATATCAAAATAAATCTAGTGCTTAATCAATGTTACCAATAAATGTTAAATGCTGATATATAATACCTTCATTAAATTATGAAAATCACATGTTTTAAATCCTGTGATATGTCCATCAACTGTAAAAGTTTTAGCCAATGATGACCAATAGCTAGTAGGTGTCCTTATTGAACATATGACATTTTTTAGTTGGTCTAGCTCTTTTTTTTTTCAAAATCCATTGAGCTTCTACATATGTTTCATTTTCCCTGTTTGGCCACAAATGTTTTCTATCAAATTTGGTATGCGAAAGAGCAATATCTCTCCTCCAAGACAAGGTGTCCTTCTCTTTGCTTGATATATGTCGAAATATAGAATCTGGGACATTTTTGAATATGTGCATAGGATCTAATAGGTAAGATATTAATAGAT
>VDFB02013462.1:0-19949 GCA_007258455.2 Sequoia sempervirens | reverse complement strand
TTCTGCTGTATAAATTTATTTTGGGTGGTGGGTCACTTTCCTGCAAAGACTGTTTCCTTTAGAGCACAATCAAAAGTCTAAATACGTAATGTGCGAGACCAAAAAAAATCTAATCATTTTCTATAACTAGTCTGACAGCTTCATGACTCTTAATAGCTGAAGAATGATTAAGAGACTCGTCTAAGGTAATCAATAAAAAGCATATCTTACGTAAAGTTCTACTTTCCATTACCTAGCACTATAGGAAACTCAGCATGTGGGTGGGTAAACGGATAAGGGCTGCCCCTCATTGGGTAGATGACCATCGCTCCATGAACTGTTGCACGAAGCCATGAGACATGGGCATGCCACCACAACGTTCCTTCCTGATCAATAATGGTGAATGTGTATGTAAATTTCCCCCCTGGTTGGATGGGGCACTGTGTAATGTACCCCGGTCCATCGGCCCACGCAGTGCGAATCTGTCTCACTCCATGCCTGAAAATCAGATTCTTGTTAATGAGTCTTCAATCATAAATGGAATCGACAATCTACAAGATCTATATTTACCAGTGGATGGTGGCGTTGTGTTTGGCCTTGTTATGAACTGTAACATTAAGTGTGTCGCCATTTCGGACATGCAGAGTTGGACCCGGCAGCTGCCCATTGACTGTGATTATGTTATATTTCTTACAAAGCCGAGTAACATTTGTCGATTCAAGCTGTGCAAATCAAAAAAAGAAAAATTTGCGTTAGAACTCTTAAACAGAAATACATGTCTGACTGTATTTGTCTATACAGCAGTGCCCTGGATTCTCTTAAATTATAATGAGTTTCTAATTTATGAAAAAAAACACAATTATGTAGAAATCTACTTACAATGAATGTGTAGTTATGCAGGTTTGCCCATGCTGGAGAACCAAATATGACAATGAATGTTAAGAGCACTAGCATAAACCTTACTGAGTAACATTTTGACATCATTAATATATTACAAACACAAAAAGTGCTCATCTGAATCTGCAAATGAAACACTCTTTAAATACTGAAAGCTTAAACTAAATCTTAGCGTGTGAAGACTGCTTGCTTAGTCCACAAGCTACGTGGTGTATATAGAATAAAAGTAAAAAGTGGTGAAAGGAAATAGCACATGGTTCGACGGGAAACACGCAAAAAATATCATAGCTTTTCGATATCTTAATTACATCAGATTCGAAATGTTGCTCATCTTTCTCAACTTTCAATATTCTAATAGTAGAAATCACATGGCTGAAAAAGCATATGGCAATAATATCGAATTTTTTATTGTGTGATGGCGATTGTAGGGCTAAATTTCAATGTCTATATAAGCTTTTAGAATTTTCACCATAGGGCGGACCATCATACTCTTAGCTCTTGCACGAAAAGTTTTCCAGGTTTTAGTCACGCTGAACAAGCAATCGGTTCTTGTCCATGTCTGAATTCGTATGCTCTTGCTCCTTTCAATTGTGGGCCAGACAATTTAGGGATCATCATTTGTAGGAGATATGTTTTCAATGATTTTTCATCACAATTCAATTGTGAATTGTTCATCTTTGTGAAAGATAAATTTATATGAATTATTATCACTCGATTGTAGTAGACTTCAATTATTAGCAGTTGAATCCTAATTTAATAATCATGTTATAATTGAAATTGAGATCCGCCAATCACCAAATACTATGTAAGCTAAAAACAAATAATTTAATAGTGTGTAATTGAATAATTGCAATCACCAAATACTATGTAAGCTAAAAACAAATTAAAAAAAGACGTGGACTGCGAAAGAAGGCAAACATGGTGAACTTTATTAAAGCGATTCTTATTTGTCCATAGTGCATGTGGGGCGGTGAGAGTATCTGGAAGGCTCTTTTTTGTGGCGCGATTTGCAAAGTGGGAGAAGGCGGTCTTTTTAGGTAGTTGAATCTAGAAGCCACGCCTTGCTTGACCAGGCTAGAGTGGTTTTATGTAGGCATTTCGCTGCCTCCTCCTTCATCCTCCACTGATGTTGGTAATTAATTTCTCCCTTGTCAGTCAAAGATCATTAATGTCAGAAGCTTCTTCCATCTGCAAAAGCATTTAATACAGAAACTTCATCCACCGCCCTCCACCTACCTACAGACTATTTTCTGAGCATGTGTTTTGAATGTGCTGGGTTTCTAGACTGTTCTCAGACCTCTTTAAATACCGGCAACATATAATAAGCTTCTTATCAAGCAATTGAAATTGCTTTGATCATAAATAATGGAACTAATGCTGTAGCACTCCTATTGTGGCAATTCTTGTATTTAAGTATTTTGTGTGTGATTCAATATTTTGTATTTGTGTATACTTTGCACCCACACTTCCTTCAAATTGGTATCAGAGCCATGTCGGTCGTGCTCACTGGGAGTAGAGGATTGTGGGTTCTGTGTCTGAGCTGTCTTCTGTGAGCTAGATAGGCTGTGAGATGGAAATCGACTCTTGCAGAATTATGCTATGTTGAAAATATGAAGAGAGTGGTGTAGTCGCTGTAGCATGTTCCAGAATGAAAGTAGATTGTAGGTACAAGGAAGGTGTGCAGAAGTCTAAAGGAGATCGTTGCCATTGCAAAAGCTGTTGTGTCAAGTTTGAAAAGTCTTCAGAGATCTGAAGATGCAGATCTGTTAGAAGCCGCTCATGTCTAAGTTAGCTCTAGCTAAAGGAGTAGTACGCTGATTTGAAGATGCAAAAGATCGTTGAAAGAGTTCGCTGCTTGGAAGGAGATCAAGTCTCTGTCAAAGGAGAAAGCACCAGATTAAAAGAAGTGAATCGCTGTATTGGCATGTAAGAGATCGCTGCCAAAGAAAAGAGGCAGAGAACAAATTGAGAGCCGATTGGTTTGTATGAAAAAGTTTTCTAAAGAACTCGCGTGTTGAAAAAGGAGGATGTGCAAGATGTTAGTAGAAGGATAAGGAGCCGCTCGTTTGAAGAGCTTGCCGATAGAAGTGATCCTGCTAAAATAGTTGATATCGATGCTGTCTTCCTGATCTGCTGCTGTAGCAGTGGGAGCTTGGTCAATCTGAAGGAGTTGTGTGAAGATTCACCATCGCTCAATGATCGGAGATGCCACAACCAAGTCATATTGAAGCTGCACAAGGAAAGAGCCGTAGCTCGTTGACATCCATTCATCACCCACTCTAAATAAAAGGTGATTGTTATAATTTAATGAAAAGTTTGATTATGTAATCTGAAGATGATAAGTGAAAGGTACAAAAAGTAAATTTGTAATTTGAAAAGTCTTCGAGGAAAAGAGGTGATGTATTGTTTGAAGATTTAGCTTGCATTTTGAAAGATGTTTTGAATAAGGAGAAATCGAAGAAGAGTGGAGGCACACGTTGTTGTCAACACAAAGAAGGTGAGATCATGGGCTTGCAGAAGTCAAAGCCAGGGACAGTTTCAAAGAAATTGAAGAAGGCGGATCATAGAAAAGAAGTCGTTGAAATCACAGTATCATTGTAGCAACAACAAAGTGCAGTAGCACCAAAATGAGTATTTTTGATAATGGAGAAAGTTATTTGAAGACTGAAAGATCTGAAGATCGTTTGGCAATGACATTAAGGCGAAGACAAAGTTTGAGGAATGAAGATGCTGAAGCATTTGAGGTAGAAATTAAGGGGGAGTATGTTGGTAATTAATTTCTCCCTTGTCAGTCAAAGATCATTAATGTCAGAAGCTTCTTCCATCTGCAAAAGCATTTAATACAGAAACTTCATCCACCGCCCTCCACCTACCTACAGACTATTTTCTGAGCATGTGTTTTGAATGTGCTGGGTTTCTAGACTGTTCTCAGACCTCTTTAAATACCGGCAACATGTAATAAGCTTCTGATTGCTAAATTGAATTGTTGATCATAAATAATGGAACTAATGTTGTAGCATTCCTATTGTGGCAATTCTTGTGTTTAAGTATTTTGTGTGTGATTCAATATTTTGTGTTTGTGTATACTTTGCACCCACACTTCCTTCAATTGAGTCCTGCGACCTCACAGAGGCTGACATATTGCCCTCACATCCACACCATACAAGCCGCAAATCATTTTGAGCGGTTGAAATACAGCCTGCATATATTCGCAGGTAAAGACTCGCACAAACTCGTTTCTCATACAAATCCTGCAAACTCTCTCTCACGAATTCTATCCAGGCATGAAACCCTCTAGCTCTTCCTCAAGATAACCTCACACGCTTTTTCCTCGGGTGCGAATGTCTTCCTCAGGCGTGAAGGGTGCATTTAGGCACTAAGGATTGAGGTGCAAAGATTATTCAGGTGGGTAGTGTGGAAAATCCATGCAACAAGAGGACACAAAGTCAATGTTGAAGGCTATGTGATAGTGATTTGCAGCTGCTCCCTTGGATAGTGATTCAAAATGCTGGCCAATTTGTCTTTGTATAATACCATTCTCAGTGGTTCGATTCTTTCATTTTTGGCCTCCCTGGGAAGCTTGTGCGTCCTCAGTTTTCCCTATAATTATTTAGAGGGGCCTATACCAAGCAGCTTCAATAGCACCAGCTTGCAGGTTTTGATTGCCAACAGCTAGCAAGGGAGCTCACAACTGGGGGGTACCTTAGATGTGCTTGGAATTGCGATGATCTCTAAGCTTTCATTTGTAGTTTTGTTTTACTGTTTTTGGGCAAGTGTTGATTTGATTTTGCTCTCAACACAAGGTGTGATCTGGATCGGCTCCCGCCCACCCTCTGATTCAGTTGAAGGCCAATGTATAGACCATGTTTGACCATCCTCCTAACAATCCAGAGAGAGAATGTTATTTGGCACCAATCTTTTGATTTTCTCTAACCAAGATATCCACACATTATGTAGCAGGCTTCCAGCTCCAGCTGATTTCGAGGCTTCTTCTGTGCAACGCACCCTTAAGTAGAAGAATTCTGGATAAATAAGCAAATGGAATCCGGGTGGGATCAGCCGGGCCTGTATCATTCCCATTTTGGCATTCTCTTAGATGATTAACTGTAAGGAAATCTTTAATGAAGTATATTATATGATGCATTATACAGAGAGAAAATATGAAGAGAGAGAGTAGAGTAGAGAGAGGAAATAGCTAAGCAGCTGCACCACAGCTTATAAAAGCATTGCACATTTGAATAAATTGTGTTACATCTGTGCAGTAAGGAAATCTAGGGCAAGTGCCCACCCCTCTTTTGTTCCAATGTTTCACTTTCTCATATATCAGCCATTGAAACTTCCACGTCACCATGAGCAGCAATTTGCCACTTTCTCGTAGACAAGTGTTCCTCCATCGAGACAATGATAAATGCCTGACTTATGTTCTTCATAAAAGTATATCCATTGATTGCTGTAATTTTGAAGAAATAATATATAATTATAAAATCAATGTTGCAATATTTTTTCATGATGTATTAATTGCTCCCTCACATTCTACTAGACTACACCTAATCAGCTTTAAATAACATTTTTCAAATTAAAAATGGTAGATATAATTGATAAGTCGATCGCCATTCATTTTATATGTCAAACATATCATTGGCTGCAACATTTTCCCCTTGAGTGCTAGTGATTTTTAGTGCTTGGAAATTTGTTTATGTATTACATATATGCACTTAGATCATGTTATGGTTTAAAAGGCATGTCACATTTTTCTTTATCTTTTGTAACACCCTCGAATTGTTTCAATGGTGAGTTGGTTCCATTCTATCTCAATACAATATTTGTAGGTAGCAAATGAGATACAAAAGGGGACAATATTGCACTTCTACCATCTCGATAACCACTATTCTATGTGCTCAAACATGCCAGCTCTATTAGTTCTTTTCAAAAATTTGTTATGAAACGAACTATAAACTTCATTAGCTATATTAATGATACTACATGTTTATTGTTACATGCACAATTATTTGTTAAAACTTTCAAGTTATATGATCCATATGATAGAATGGTAAGTCTATGAACACATATTTCTATTCACAAATATTTGTAAATAATAAAATATAAATTATGATTCCTCTTATAATAAGTAAGGCTTTAGCTCACATCAAAGATTATATATATAAATTCCATGACTACTATTTATTTTTTTAAACAACACACGTTGACATTGCAGCCCCCTATCTGCTTCTGCTACCTAAATCTCTCAAACAGCCAAAAAAAAACTCACAATTGACAGGAACATGACACAAATGCATCTCTTGTTGAGATGTTGCTTTATCACATTTATTTAATCGTCATAAAGTTTGAAATGCAAAAACTTTATTCTAACTTTTTCTTCCACTAAGAGCGAATAGTCCAAAGTAAATAGTGAATACATGGTTTAGAAAATTTAAAAGAAAGCGAAAGATTCTTGTAAATTCTCTTCTAATAATATTTTAATAAAGAAAGAATAAATTAATAAGAACAATTGGTAGCTATTTATTCTGTTATATTTGAATATTGGTGCCTAGTTGGATTGGCTAAAGCATCCTGTTGCAGGCTAGTCTCCCCACCATCCCTGTGGTACCAGAGTTTACTAGAATGTTCACCACTGGTCATGTGAAAATAGTTTACCAAGTGCATTATAGTCTATAGGGGGTGGATACCCATACCTGACCTATTCAAAAAGGTGAAACTTTTACAATTGTGATTCAACTACTTATTGTGGAAAGGGAAACGTAAAACCCACAAACTTTAATAATATTGCAGAGAAACATCAATACGACAAAGTATGTTATTCTTATTGCTGAAAGAAACTGATTATAATCTTCACACAACTTTGCTCTTCAATTACAATTCATTACAATGATTTAGCTTTCAACACAACAAGATATATATAATATCTTCAATATCTATCAAATTTAGAAAAAAATAGCTTTATTTTTATTGGTTTATTTTTATTGTTTTGTTTTATCGTTTTTGTTTTTAAATCTTTATCTTTTTCAAAAATAAGATTATGCTTTCTTTCTATTTTATTGTTGCCATATCCAACAATCAAAACACTATTTATTTCTCATTTTATTTTAAATAATGATCTCAAATGAATTGCTAGTGTTTAATAATACTTTTATTTTAAATATTGATCTCGAACTAATTGCTAGTGTTTAATAATGCCTAGGTTAAGTGTTAATTATTTCTTAAAACCACATGATTTGAGAGACTGAATATTGAAGTCTTAAAAAAAGAATACAATATATATATTTTTATTTTGTTTTTCTTAATCGCATAGAACAATGCTAATTTTGTACTTTGCTTCCTAGTTGCTGATGGCTTGAATTTGACGTCAATTTATTTTATTACAGATAGTTGTTAAATTAAATGAAGGAAACAAGTAACCGCAAAATGTAATCTATAGCCTGATACAAAACAATTCTTATATTCATAAAGGTCGAAATTGTAAAAATTAAAAAGAATATCGTACGGATCCCTGATTGCAAAATCCATACGGATATCTGAAAGTATAGTCATATCCGCAATGTACTGGTCCTGATGTCGAAAGAGTCGCATCCTAACTTCAATTTCAATTCATCCCATCACGAAATTCTTCTAAATCACTCCCAATTTTTTAATGGCAAGCCTTTAATGGAGTAACCGCTAAGGTCTTCGCGCCACATCATCAAATATGAGCGCCATTTATCGTATGTATTTTTTCATGCACAAGCCCTTAAAAAATAGGATCTAATTCATGTTTACCCGCTTTGTGAAGTTGTTTATGTGTGGCTCGCGATAGATTGGTTGCTTTTGACTGCTATGATTGTTTAATTATGGGTAGTCAAATCACAACTATTGGACATTATATAAACGACTATTGGGTATTATATGTACGATTGGGTGCACGACTATTGGACCCCACACGACTATTGGGCCCTCTCCCCTATTACAACTATGAGAATGGTTAGCAAAGTGATTATAATTCATTGAATCAAAAATATGGTGGGCCTGTATTGTGCTAACAACAACAAAGAATTGTTTGGGCATCTAAAAAATAGATATCTACTACTCTATTATGGAAACATTTAAAGTGTTTTCACTTGTTTTGTACAAAGGAATTTTAAATAAGTTGACTCACTATTAAATAGTTGAGAAAATGCATTCTAATGTGAAATATAAGTGTTAGGCATGGTAGAATCTAAAGAGAGTTAAATATATTTTAAGATTGGTATAACATTTTGTGAGCACTTTTTTGGAGGGTGCATCAACACATTTCATTATAGATTAAGTTAAGAAAGACAATTAAGTTTTAAAAAATTCAATCTATTTGATAGAGTATATCATTAAGTCATGGTAGTGTGAGATAACTATCATATTCTCATAGAGGTCCAATTTTGTGTAGGACATTACATGAATGATAAAATAAATAAAAACAAGTAAAAGTTATCAAGAGGATAAGAATGTTAAAGAAAGCATGGCTCCCTTCCCCTCTCATTATCACATCTTTGGGACAAGATGGTAGGGGTACGAACATCCATAAAACCTCAAGAAGGGAGAGGTGAAAAGGAGAGATGGAGACAAAGAAAGATGCAAGCGATTAGGTCTAGAATTCAAGCATTAGTATGATAGTCATTAATACATCTAAGGAATGCATTGCTTTAGATCTACCAAAATATTTTCAAAGCTTAAATTCCTAAGAATTGAATAATAGAAATGTGCATGTAAAGTCATGGGTTAAGGTATTTTGGGTAGAAGAGAGGTCACCCAACTGGCCTACTCCCCTACAACCTATCTAGATAAACTTGAGGTTACTGATTGAGTGATTCAAGTCTTCAAATATTCCCCTCAAGTCAACCCTTCAAAGGTACTATTAATTGTGTGGATTCATCGTAGCTCATTTGGTTATGCATGTAATTATTCTTTCTCATTGAATTTGATCGTGTTTAGGATTTATTTTAGTTCAAGAATAATTTCCAAAAAATATATCATTGTTTATTATTGCACTAGTAAAGTGGGTTAGATTAGGTTTTTCCTTTGGTTTAGAGGTTTAATTCCAATTTTTAAGATCTATTATTATACCCTTCTCGACAGGGAAAACTTTAGTGGTGAATCTTCGCCAATTGGTGAATTTTGGAAATTGAAAAAGTTGAAATTAGCAAATTAATCGCACCCAACAGGTGTCCAAATCGCCCAGATTTTACAAATTATTAGTCCAATGCAAGTCCATTCACCAACGATTTTTTTATGGGGCATATTTAAGCATCAAATTTTCCATAACAAACTACGCATTTCAAATGGACCGATTAATATTTTTGCCTTGAATCCCAAAAGCATGTAATAAAAAACCTACATATTCACCAATACTATTAAAACAACATTGTATTAGGACCCATTTCGCCAATTAAAATTTACAAATAGTTGCTTCTGAAAACCCATTTCGCCAACTAAAATTTATAAATAGTTGCTTATGAGGACCTCCTTCGCCAATAACATTAAAAAATAATTAGATTTGAGGACACATTTTGCCTTGAAAATTACAACGTATTGTTGTATAAGCATGCGAGATTCGCCAAATTTTTAATATACCATTTAAAAATCCCGTGAAATTCACCAAATATGGATTGATATAAATACAATCAAAACTATCATTTATTCTTACACATTTTATTCATTTCTCAATTCAGAAGTCAGTGAAAGCCAAAAATGTAGACTTAAATGTGAGTGAACATTTCTTCATAGTGTTATTAGTTATAAAAAAAAATTATCTCTTTTCCATTCTTGCTTCAATCTTAAAGATGATATTGAGTAGGGAATGAGATCTATATTCTCTGTCCTTCTTAAACAAGAATACTTTTTTTCCATCTTTTATTTAAAGTGAGAGATCTATATGTCGAGCAGCAAGGGTAAGACTCCTCAGGGTGGTGAAGGGACTAGGAGGCCATCAAAATGCCAAAAATGTAGATGTACCGTACAGTCTTCCTTTGGAATTGACAATGCTTATGATCCATCAGATCAAGATGGAGCTACATCATCAACTCTTCCACCAAATATTAATGAAGAAGACATTCACAATACCTCACTTCCACCAAAAGGTCTATTTCACCAAATTTTGTAGGTAGGCACTCTCTTGCACTTCTAGGGTTTTTCACCTAAAAGGAGAAAGGTAACTGGTCGCGCTCACAAAAGGATATGAAAATCATGGAAAAACCTATTCTCAACTGGATTCCAAGAGACTTTTCATTAGCATCTTTTCGGTCATTCCATTTAGTTGCCAAACCGTGGAACGTGATAATTTGAAATGGAGTGGTAATCAGATGTGCACTAAGAACTAGTTTCAAGCACCCTATCAAAATAAATACTCTTGAAAGAATTCTACCTACACTACGTGAAGGTAATGCTAAGTTTTAACCCAACCATGATTTGTAATCCAAAGATAGAAATCATAAATGTACCAACAACCGAAAAACAAAACTATGAACCGGGCCTTATGCTATAGTGTCGCATATGTGGATGGATTCTCGGCGTCAGGTAGTAATCAATATATGACCGAGTCATACCGTAAACCTTTGTAGAAAAATGGAAATCAACTTATGATCAACAGAAAATGAATGACTAACTAACTAACTACAGATACTTACTAAGTGAGCCCCCTTAGCAAGCATCAACTAATTATACAAGTACTGAACTCAGAACTTCATCAAATTTTATTCATAAGCTCATAATGGTGTACATTTGTTCGCTTCCATGTCGAAAATCCAATACCAAAAAAAACTCTTATCTCTTTGTCATACGCATCGCTTTTTATTATCATACTTAACTCCTTTATGATATCCTTCTATCTTACTTTTGGCGTTTGCTCATCAAGTAGAGGAACACTTCTATTTAAACTGTGGAAAACAACTAACTAACTAACCCTAATTAAAGAAAAAAAAAAGGTAGGATAAATGTATCCCTCGGAATTGAGGAAACGTAATTAAATAAATGAACTTATCCTTCAAAATACCCATCTCGAGAGAATCTCATGATTCCACTCTTCCAAATTAACGGACATTGCAAATTCCTTCCCAACAATTCTACAATACTGAATAACTCCTCAAAGCTCAAGTGTTTGACTTTACCGGTGAAGGTCATCGATTAGTTGTTACTTGACTCGCTCTTCCATCAACTCGCAAACAGACAAGGCAATAGAAGCGAACGAAAACATGCACGGAAACTTACACGATATTCATTTATTAATCACATACTAAATTTATTTCATCATTCAAAAACTACATGCATTATACTAGTCATTTGGGAAGTCAAACAGGGTAATAAATATAGACATATCAACATGATCTAGGCTGCAGGAATATAAAAGTGTATTGCTACAGGATACCCCCCAATAAAAGGTTTCCAAAGAGTTTAAACAACCATGAAAAACAAAAGTAAGGGTATTAAAAGTACACCATGATACTCAAATTATGAGCATACTTTGGGCTCATCATTTGCCCCCTACTTAACCTGATGCTGGTCCTCCAGCATTAAACTTTCTGGTGGTCTCTCTGAAATCAGTGGTTGAGGCATGACCCTGAATTGAAGTTTCAAATTTATAATAAAAACCTCTAAAATTCTGCCACCTTTCATACCTACGAGCTTCTGTATCTTCATCAATATTTGTAGCTCGGTAGGGATAAAGAGGCCACATCAGCACAGGAGGTCTAAATGTCAAGGGCAACCACAACTCAAACCTCTTTTGAAGGCCCAACTGTATGTATCTGTTTGATCTTTTTAGAGCTGCCGTAAAATTCAGGGGACTGTGAGGCTCAGACCTTTTTAACCCAATAGTCAATCTCCCCCATCTCTTCTCAATTCTGGAGTATGACAGCTTCCAAAATGAGTATGTCTATTCTTGAAACTCATCATACACCTATTTTCTAAGATCGAATATTTTCATCCTGACTGTATTATTATTATGTCCATATGCCACAGTAAGCCAAGTCTTCAACATTGTATAGGGGTTTGAACTCTCAGGGCACAATGGAATAGGCTCATCCCTTTCTGCTTCTTCATATGGTTCCAATTGCCTACCGTAATTAGCTTCATTTGCTGCCCAAGACATGAGTGATCTTAAATGAATGTCTCCAATGTACAGAAGTGGATTCCACTTTGTTTCGAAGGGAATTATAAATCCATGCAAATAAAATTCGCACAAAAAATTCCTTAGCCAATTCGGAGCTACCTAGTATGCATCATAGAATTCTTTAGCAGTGTGAATAACAAGATCTAGATTCCTGGAAATTCTCATTAACTGGAACTACAGAAATTGTTCATTGAGACAGAGCATAAACTCTTGGTGGTGGTCTACACTCCATAATCTTACCAGTTATTGTCATCATTTCATTCATTTTCTCCTTTAACTCTTGAATTTCCTGTTTCTGCCTTTCAATGTCTCTTTTCAGTTTCTTCTTTTCTTCCTCCCAAAGACTTTGTTGCATTTCAATCTTGGCTAGGTGGCAAAAACTCAAGGTCTGCAATGTGACTGGTCTCCATGTGTTTCTAAGATATTCTAGGAATTCAATCAAAAATATCTTTTTGTAGACAACCATGGCTTGATAGGTTTCAGGGGATAATGAAGCTTCATTGGCCACTTCCAATTGTTTAGGCTATTCTTCCCCTTGCTGCAGGATGAATTCTTGTTGTTGTAGTGGAGAAGACTATGCCTCCTCTGAAATCTGCATAGCCGCAGCAATGAAGTCATCAAGACTTGGTACCCCCTTTCTATATGCTCAACTTCCCTTGTCTCAATTTGTTCTTCTTTGGGAATAACAAATGGACTCTGTGTAGCATTCTCAGATACATCCTAAGAGACATTATGTTCAAAACCAAGAGATTCCTATGAAATTATGATAACTTCAGGTTGAGGTGAAGCAGGGGAGACTTTACATTGTTTTCTTGTTGAAACTCTTCTTGGCAATGTTGTAGCTGCCAGAGGTGCTCTCATAGTTTTCCTCTTTCTGAATTGCCTAAAGGGCTCTACCTTATCAGAAAATGATGGTGAACTTGTGGTGGCAATAGGCGTTGTTGTAGGAGAAATTGTTGTAGGAGAAGGTGCTGTAGGAGTAGAGCGTTGTCTTTTCTGAGGATGAAGGTCAGATTCTAGGGTTTGTTCTACCCTAGATGACTCTCCTGCCTTTATTTTTCCTTTTTCTCTCCTACTGGTAGACCTAGTTTGCACCTGAGCAGAGGACTCTGGTGTGAACGTTGCAAGACTAGGGGCTACAGGAGCAAATGACCCTTGCCCTGCTTCCCTACTGGTAGATGTTATTTCCTCTTTCTTTTTCTGAGGTCATGGAGCAAGTGCCCTAGGAGATTCTGGAAGTTGCAAGCTCTTTTGGGTAACAAATTCTTGCCAGGAAAGAGCTGACACATCCCTTAAGGAGCGTTCAATCAATAATTTTATAAGGACATGGTGGGCAATAGAGTTATCCTTTACCTTCTGGGTTTCATGGGCACATTGTTCTAGAAATTTTAACAAAAATTTTGGGACATTAACAGCTAACCCATGTCTCATATGACTCAGCAACTTAAAATGGTAGGAATGTAGGTAAGAAAAATGGCCTTCACATGTTAAGTACCTAATTATAAAAGCAGCATATTTTGGATATGGGGCCCGAGGCAACGACACTCACTTGCATCCTTGCTTAGAGACCTTCAAGGGTCCGTCAATTGGTACTATAAATTCTTTCCTAGCAGAAACAACATCTAAAGTAAAATTATCTCCTACAGCTGGAAGCCTGATTACCTCCGCAATTCGTTCCTTGGTTACAGCTACTATTAAACCCCATACTGTACCCTCTCCTTCAGAAAGGGTTCTTAAAAATTTGCCTGCTGCTTCCTCATTGAAAGTATCTAACCTCAAAAAGTAGTTCAACCAACTACAGAGGTTGAATGCTTGAACTGTTTGAGGATTCTGCATCAATATCTCATAAGCTACATGCTCATGTCTTACTAATTGACCACCCATATTCACAATTGTCTCGGTTGAAACTTAAACTCTTTTCTAAACTTTTTACTTTTCTGGTCTACTTTTTCTGCCCTACCGTCACTTTCTCTTCTTTTCCAAGAATGAACTCAAAATATTTTTGCATGTAATAATTGTTATAACTACTTAAACAAGCAGTTTTAATTGTGATTTAGGGTGAAACATGCAGTCATACTTTGGAAAGTACAAGAAAATAATAAAGAAACATATCTGAACAGTTGTGACAGCAGCGTAAGTGAAATGGATTATCCCACCCCCTACTTAAAATATGACATGTGTCCACACATGTACTAAAGAATAGGCAGAGATTGGGCAATAATGACTAATATAGACATAGTAGTAAATGAATAAAATGAAATAAATCAATGATGCGACAACAAAAGATATTGCGTACCTTTCAATTAATGCTCGTACGTACTGAGAAAGATGATGACTTCAGTATGATATGACAGTTGGGAATGAAATCATAATTGAGGGTGGTGTGGATGAATGAGGTGGATGAGTGACGTGGACAGATGAGATGTATGGACGGAATGGATGGAAGATAAAGAAGTGAGATGTGGCGATGAGTGGGAACGAAGAAAAAGGGTTTTCCTTAAAAAGGAAACCTTTATTATGAGAATGCATTTAAAAAATTATGGTGAAGCTGCAAGAGAAAGGCTAAAGCCTTTTGCTGCAGAAAGATTAGTGGCAAAATCCTGAACAAACTGCTGCATAAATTCTTCTTTTGAGACTAGCTTACAATACAACCGAAGATGGTGTCCATTAACCAGCAGCTTGAATCGAACAGGATCAATTGTGACTAATTGAACTGAATCATTATCAAATACATTTTCAATTTCATATGGGCCAAGCCATCAAGTTATGAGTTTACCTTGATTTTCTATATACCTCGAGTCATAGAGCAGTGCCTAGTCACCAGCAGAGAATTGCTTCGTTTTGATATGTCTGTCATGTCATTTTTTCTTTTGCTGCTATATGATTTCAGTATGCTACAAGGCTGCTTTCTTGATTTCATCTAGCGCATTCAACTGCAGGAGTCTTTCCTTTTGGGCTTTAGAAATGTCAATATTAAGCTCTAAAGCAGTCCTCAAGGTCTTGTACTGAAATTCTATTGGCAACATGGCAGTCTTTTCATAGAGTAATTCAAAAGGAGTAAACCATGTAGTTGTCTTCCACGTTGTCTTATAGGCCCAGACGGCTTCAAGAATTCGATTGCTCCAGTCTTTCTTGTGTAGTTGAACTGTCTTTGTAAGTATCACCTCAATTTCTCTGTTGGTGACTTCTGCCTGACCATTAGCTTGAGGGTGATAGGGGCTAGACTTCTTGTGGTGGATCTTGTAATCATTCATTAGTGCATTGATTAAATTGGATGTAAATTAAGCTCCTTGATCTGTGACAAGTTCCCTTAGGACACCAAACCTGGTGAATATTTTCTCATAAAGGAATTTAGTTACTTTATTATCCCTAAGATGTTTCATAGGTTTAGCCTCAACCCATTTTGTCACATAATATGTGCATAGAAGGATGTAGGACTTACCATTGGAAGGTGGATCAATTGGTCCCACAAAATTCAATCCCCATTTATCAAAGGGTGTAACAATAACTTGTGGAAATAGAGGCATCTCATCAAATCGAGTTGGCATTCCTATCCTTTGGCATCTGTCACATCTCCTAGTATATTTGGCTACATCTCTATGCAGAGTTGGCCAATAGTAGCCAGTATTTAAAAATTTTATTGTTGTTCTTTTGGCAACAAAATGTCCACCACACGGCTCATCATGGCTTGCATGTAATATATCATGAATGTTCTCCTCTTGTACACATTTATTCATACCTTGATCTGGCCCTATGTAAAACATGCAATCTGCAATCCAAAAAAAGTTAAAGCTTTTCTCTACTAATAATCTTTTTTCCTTAGCAGAGAATTGAAGAGGAGTTCTTCCTGTGGCCAGATAATTTGCTATATCCGCATACCATGGGTGAATAACCTTGATTGAAAATAGGTGTTCATTAGGAAAGGAGTCTTCAATAAGTGCATAGTCATCTTGCCTTTGAATTCTAGAAAGGAAATCAGCAACCACATTGGCTTTACCTAGCTTGTCCACAATTGCAATGTCAAATTCCTGCATCAGCAATAACCATCTGCCTAGTCTCCCAGATATTGAGCTTTTGTTCATGAGATACCGGATTGCTACATGATCAGTGTGGAAAAATATCTGATAACCAGTGATGTAATGCCTGAATTTATTGAGGGCATAGATGATTGCCAACATTTCTTTTTCTGTAACAGTGTAGTTGAATTCAGCCCCTTGCAGATTTCTGCTTATATAGTAGAGTGCATGTTTTGTTGATCCATCCTTCTGCCCTAACACTGCTCCAATGGCATAATCCAATGCATCAGTATGAATATGAAATGGAAGTGACCAATCAGGTCCTTTCAAAACAGGTGCCTGTGTAAAGGTGACTTTTAAATCAAGGAATGCTTTTTCACATTCCTCAGTCCAAGAAAAATCTGCATCTTTCTTCAGTAGACTATATAAGGGGCCTGTTGTTTGGTTGAAGTCCTTTATGAATCTTCTGTAGTATTCAGCATGGCCAAGAAAGCTCCTTACTTCTTTCTGCTTGGTAGGAAAGGGTAGATTAGAGATGACCTCAATCTTAGCAGGATCAACCTGTATTCCTGTAGCAGAAATATGGTGACCAAGTACTATTCCCTCTTTTTCTTGATCCTCAGGAGCAATCTTGATTTGATTGTACCCACTAAAGCCATCTAAGAATGAGAAGTATTTTTTCTCAGCTAAATTAGCTAGAACTTGATCAATGAATGGAAGAGAAAAGTAATCTTTCTTTGTTGCTAAGTTGAGCTCTCTATAATCTACACATACCCTCCATTTTCCTCCTTTCTTAGGAACAATAACCAATGGGGAAACCCACTGACTATCTGAGATTGGGTAGATAAAGCCAGCTGTTAACATTTTCTACAATTCTTTTTTAACAATTTCTCTCAAAGTTGGATTGATTCTTCTTTGAGGTTGCCTAATAGGTCTGAACTCACTGTTAATGTATATGTGATGTGTACAGATTTTTGGGTCTAAACCCTTCATGTCACCATATTCCCAAGAAAAAGTTGACTTATGATTGGTAAGCATTTTGATCATAGATTCTTGTTGCTCACTGGTGAGGTTTTTATTAATGCTCAAAGTTTTTCCTGCAGCTACCTCAATTTGGGAGGTTAAATCTACCATAGATACTTCAGACAGAAATGGCATGTCTACCTCATGGGGTAGCAAGGTGTGTAAGCAATCTGTTGTTGCAGGATAATGAGTTGATGTAGACGAAAGAAGAATAGTCTGCAAGGAACATGGAATTTTTTCACAATGAAAGTATTCAGTACCATAGTTATTCAACAGGATATTGGATAGTATATCTTCTTCTTCTTCTTGTGCAATGAAAGGCTCTCTAGTAATCATCATTAAATTGGCCATGGAGTTCACTTCCTCCTCTCCTCCCAAATCTGGCCAAACAACCTCTCCAAACTCAAGTTGGGGTAGGGCTGGAGAATAGAGTGTAAGCTTCTTTGTGCTATACCCATCAGATATTGTCATGTTACCCAACCTACAACCAATGTAAGCATCAGCAGCAGCCAACCAAGGCCTTCCTAGTATGATAGGGTATCCCCCCAATGATGCCTTCGGAGATAAGACCATAAAATCTGTAGGGTACTCCCAGGAATCTAAGGTGACTACCAAGTCTTCAACTACCCCATTAGGTTTGACAATTGAGCTATCAGTAAGTTATAATATTGTAGGTGTAGTCCTTAGGTCTGAAATATTAAGTTTTACAACCAGGTCCTTTGTCATGACATTAATAGCTGCACCAAGATCTACTAAAGCATTCTTAATTTGCAACCCATTAACATTGATCTCCACAACAGGGCTTGCTAGATCTAAATATTTTGGGATGCTAAGCTTCCCTAGCATTAAGTTAGAGAGTGGGCCTATGACATGGACAGTTTGAGGGTCTTTCTTTTTCCTCCCCAGTTTCTTCAAACATGCCTCTTGATGGCCTTACTATAGATAGGTACTTCTTTGATTGTTTGGAACAAGGAAATTTTCACACATATATGCTTTAGTTGGTCAAGGATGTCAAAGGTAGGTTCCTCTTATTTTTTTACATTTTCACCTTCCAACCTCTATGGAAAAGGAGGGGACACTTTAGCAGATGCCTTAAGTAATGATGGAATCTGAATTTGAACTGGCACATTTGGTTGGGCTTGGTCATTGGTATCTTCTTCTTGGTCAGTCTCCTCATATGGAAATTCTAAGATTATGGGAGGAGATGGTGTGGGTAGCACAGTTCCTGAATATAAATTAATATTATTCAGGTTAAGAGCATAAAGTAGGTTGATGATTAGGATCAGCAAAATAGACCTCTAACTCTGCTTATTAATATTAGGATTGGCAATGGTTGAAAGCTGAGCATAGGCATTTTGGAAGATGCATTATTTGAGCTACTTGAGTGTGTTGTAGGAGAGTGGCATGAGGGCACTATGGTGTTATGAATCTTGAGAATAGAGGAAAATGATTGGTTTCCATTTGTTCTTGAGAACTTCTCCATTAGAGGGTTTATTGCCACGATTACAGGGGTAGATCCATTGTCCTTGTGGTTGCTGCCAACCTCTTTGAAGAGATTGCCATTGAGGACTTTGATAGCTAGGCCAGTGAGGTTGAGAAGTATTCCAAGGTTTTGAGGGCCATATGTAGGTTGCCACTGGTTATTGTAATTAGAATAAGGATTACCAAAGTTAAAGGATCTTGAGGCATACCTTGTCTTTGAGCCCATGGTCGCCTTTGTGCAATGAAGAATACTTGGTCGTCATCACTTTCTACCACTTTAAAGTCAGTAGGTAGCTACGTAGCCTCCAGGTTAGCCACCATATTGCATCTACAGTCACGTTTCTTCTGTCTGCAATGTGGACAAAACTCAGCCAAGATTGCTTCAGCTTTCTCATGTTTCTTCTGAGCTTGCATAGTATCCAACTGTATAGCCATGTTGTTTATGATATCTTGCTTGAAATCTGATAGCAAATTTGTGATCTCCATCTGTGAAACTCCATTAGTAGAGGGCTTTCTCTCCCATCGGCTTGATGACCCTACCCTTCTTAACAATTGCTCGAGAGTAGTTAAGACATATTTCTTGATCATCCCAGCTTGCTATATCACCCCCATCAGGTCCGGCTCATACAAGTAATAATATCACCGGGATTCCCCTTAGAAAAGTAGTTTCGAGGATTCTTCTGCTGAGAGTATGGTCTGAATTATTTTTCGTGGAAAACAAGAATCTTGAGATATAGTCTCTCCTCGTGCTTTCATCCTCCTTTTGTTGAATTCTGAATATATCGTCTCCCTTACTACCACTCTTACAATATTCCTTATATTTCTCAAGGAATTTTGTTTGCATGGCTACCCAACTATCAACAACACCTCTTCTCAAACTCATGAACCATCTAAGGGCTCCTTCCTTCAAAGTGGAAGGAAACAACTTCAGCATGTGAGCATCTGAAGTGTAATCATAGCTACGATAGAGGATATCAAATTCAAACAAGAAAGCCTTGTGGTCCCCATAATCCAGGCCATAGAACTTGGGAAGTAATGAAGAAGGAATATTTTTAAGGTTATCAGTATCTTGCTAAGCAATGATGGGAAACTCAAAAGCAGGAGGTCGATTAGGTGGATTTTGTGCCATATTTGCTTGATGGAGTATCAAAGAAAATGGATTTTCCTCAGGTTCTTCATCAGCTGGGTCAAATGGCAATTCAACAAACAGGTTTTCAGCAAATGGATTGATATCTTGGTCTCCTTCTTTCTCAAATAGATTATAAGCTAGTTCAGGATTATTATCAATGGCTGGAAGGTCAGGAAGGAATCTTCCCAGAGCGTCTCTTCTTCTATGCATGCAATAGAATGAATGGTGATTTGAAGGATTTTGAAAATGCTTGAATAACAGACTAAACTATTGCTAAAAATGACTTCTGACA
>VDFB02013461.1:0-61892 GCA_007258455.2 Sequoia sempervirens | reverse complement strand
GAATGAGCCTCTCCATCGCTGAATGAAACCATCCTCAGTTAACGATACCGAATGTAACTTGATGACATGTGGTCTCCCATCAACCTTAAATTTCATCTCCATGTCACGCAAATTGAGTGTGAACTCACCCAAATCGTGCAACCATGCCATCCCTAACACCACATCAGTATCTCCCATGTTAACAACATAGAATTCAGTCTTGAATTCATAGTTGTTTAGTCTCATCAGAAGATTAGTAATCTTTCGGTCACATCTGAGAGTATATCCATCAGCCACCTTGACTCGAATACCCTCGAATGCCTCTGTCTGGATGCCACGCCTCTCCACCAAACGTGCATCAATGAAATTGTGTGTAGCACTAGTATCCAGTAATGTGATCACCTTCTGACCTGCTAGGAGCCCGCGAAGTCTAAACGAACCATCTCTCTGAAGGCTAGTCAAATGGGCTTCCTGTAGCTTCCTTCCACCTTCGTGTTCACCCTCAATTTCGGACCTGTCATCATCTAAAGGCTCGGAATCAGCTTGCTGGTCTGACAGATCAGATTGCTCTTCGCCCTCAAAAACCATTCCATCTGATTATTTTTGACCTTAGGACGAAGTGGGCATATATGTTTTTCATCGTAGGGTGCCTTGCACCAGAAACACAACTTTTTCTTTCTCAATTCGTTCAATGTTTCTCGGTCAAAGGGTGGTGCATTCTGTCTGTTAGGATCCGGTTGATCCTTTCTCCTGTCAAAGGGCCTATTCCTATCATTATTTCTGTCAAAAGGCCTATTAGGCCTCGTGTAGGGTGTTGAACCAGAATTGAACTTGCTACGAGGTGCTGCAAGCTCCATGCTTCGCGCCTTCCTCATGGCCTCCTGAAGTGTAGGAGGGTCAAAAGCCTTGACCCAACCTCTCATAGGTTCTATCAAACCCTCAACGAAGAGTATAATGAGTCTCCGTTTTGAAATCCCTGTCACCATGACTGCCACTCTCTGAAACTTGCCAATATAAGAATCCAAGCTACTCGTCTGTCTGAGCTGAGCTAGCTCCCTGAAATAAAGTTCCGGATCCTTCTTATCAAATCGCTCTATGAGCCTGCTAGTGAACTCCTGATAGGTATTAACTGCGTGATGGCCAAGCGTATACATACCATGGTGCCACCAATCATGCGCTACTCCGTCAAGATGCAAGGTAGCAAATTTTATGGCCTCGTCCTCCTGCATAGGCCTCAGTGATAAGTAGTTGTCCAATTTCTGGACCCACGACCTCGCTGATGTCTTATCAGACCCATCAAAATATGGCAAGGTAATATTGCTAACCGCATACTGCAAATCCCTGTTCACCTGTGGCTGCGGCTGCTGATGCTGAGGGGGTCTACGGTCAAATCTGCCTCCTCCTCTGGGTTTATGAACATCCATAAACTCATGAAATGATAACGCCTGCCGGATCTCAGGTGCTAGTGACATGTACTCACCATGAAACCTCGTCACATCTGCCACTGTCATGCCATTATGTGGCTGAAACTCCTGATGCTGCCCCTGATGCTCTGCCCCCGGAGTCTGAGGTGGAGCCTCTCTAGGTAAGAAAGTAGGTTGACCTGGCCTACGCTCCTGATAGATCGGTGACGGCTGACGTGGTACTGATGCCAAAGGCTGATCTACTGGTGTAGTCCCACTCGTCTGTCCAATCTGTATATAATGAGGCTGTGTGGGCGTATACTGTCTGATAGTGCCCATCAATTGGGACATCATGTCCATCATGTTGTCATGCCTGCGTCTAAACTCCTCATCTGTAATATCACCCTCTGCATGTGCCTTCCCTGTATCCCTGACTATCTCCGTAGGAATCTCGCGATCCGCCATTAGGGTTGCAACACTGTTTTCACTGCTGTTAGAGCTGGATCTGTGAATGCCTAATACACCTGACACTGTCTCACCTTCAGGAATCGGTGGACCTGTCCAATCTTCGGTTCTGCCTGTCCCTACGCCCTTAATATAATGAATGGTATCTCTGTTCATGAAAAGGCAACCAAAAAGCACACTGTATTCTGAAAAAGGAATTGAAAAAGCACAGGATGGCAGGATATCTGTGCTCTGATACCACTGTATGAACCCTGATGGTTCTCAACTCGAAGCCCTGATGAAGATTTTGTGTTTTTTTGCAAGTTTTGTATTTTTTTGTGTTTTTGAGGTTTTCAGACAAAAAGGAGAAAACTGCGATTTCTTCTAAAAATGCTAATAAATTCGAAATAAATTCTAAAATCAAAGAATAAGCTTGAAAGTGTTCGAAACCATAGAGTAGCATCATTTTATTTCTTTTTGAGCCTTTACAATGACGAAACTTGACATAGAATGAAAAATGATTTATTTTCTAAGACACGATGTTGCGGCAATAAAGAATGAAGAATGTTATGCGGCTATTGCACCTCCGGCAGAACCTCGAGAAATCTCGAGAAGACCAAGCCCAAAATGCAACTTTATACCGGATCTTTGAAGACCCAAAGTTTTCCTCTCTTGAAATAGAAAAGTCTGACCTTTTGCGGGTAGTACGGCTGTGCCAGCCCGGTAGTAATAAATCTGCCGATGCGGCTCAAGGAAGTAGATGCCGGATCTGCGAAATTGCTCTCGATGGGGGCCTCAAGCGCGGATAGATAATCTCGCTAACTTTCTGAATAGACAACTTAATGAACTCAATGCGCGGCGGATAGAGTCACCAAGATGCAAGCTTTAACTGGTATTTCACAGTCTCAGTCTGTCAATTCCTGAAGAGGTATCGTTCTCCAGAAACGCTTCGTCTGCCAGAAACCCTAAGGTTTGCAAACTCCAATGCTCAGAGCAAAAAGACAAATTAGAATATCATAACATAATGGTTCGATTTGTCCTTTCTGAGAATATATACTTCCTTTGAGAAATTCGACCCACAGCTCTTTTTAATAATCATTTAATAAAATGATTAATTAATGCGCTTTTAACTTAGGAGAAAAACATTTAATAATTGGCGCCTCATTTAATGAATAATAAATATTCATTATATCAAATATTAACTCCTTATTATAAAGTATAATAAATACTTTATAATATGCCAATTTAATTAAATATTTAAATATTTTAATAAAGTGACTTTAGAATAAAGTCAAAATATTAATTATTCAATAATCATCAAATACTCCTTATTTCTCCATCTGATCATCAAATCGAAGAACTGGGTCGACTCTGAGCTGAATAGTTGAACTAGGTGCCCTACCCAAAATAGCAGCTTCCGCCTGACCTAACTTTCTAAAAATAGAAAGTTTCTAAAAAAATCCACTCTAGAAGATTCTGCGAAGGCCCAACCTGAAACAACTGCAATACTGGAGCTACCAAACACTGAGTAACTGCCACAGATGATCCTCTGCACACATCTGTCAGCCTACGAGTATCGAAATAATAGGCTAACCTCGTCACCAGCTGCGCTGACTACGATGGGGACATCACATTTCCCCTACCATTGTCTCCATGGTGACTCATCCTTAGAGGTATTAAGTGCCAAGGACACGTCTCCAAGACAAGTGTTGGGGACATGTCCTTGTAAAATACAAATGTAAAACAAATCTTAAATGAAGTTCTCTTGTATGGTAGCATTTACACTGTTGGTTTGTTTTTAATTCCAACTGAATTCTTGAAACCATCTAAAGAGTAGCCAACTCTTATGCTTAAAGATTTCAAGTAGTTGGCCAACGAACATGAGATAGCTATAATACTACTCTTCTTTGCACTTTAGGTTCTGCAAGACCTGGGAGGGTGATCCTTAACAATATCAAATGAAATGGTACTCAATTCATACCAGGATATTGTTTCAACAAAGATGTTTTCATGAAATATGCCAAGAATTGCATAGAAATCTATCTAAGTGGGCTAAATTCTTGGAGACTTACACATTGATGGCTTTGAGAACATAAACAAAGCTTAAAGAACAAACTAAAAGAAACATAATTCAAATATTCTTTGTCATGAATGAACTTGGACTTGTAATCAACATTATTACTTAGATTGGTGCCTTGAATCCTTGGCAATAGATTCAAAAAATTATGCAAATGTTTTTTGAACAACAAATTGAGAACAAATTCAATAAAAGCCTACACACTACTGCCTTACAACAATGTTATCTGAATTTAGTTCATATCCAATTCTTCTTAACAATCCTTGGACATCTAATAACCCTCAATATTTTAGATATAGCAATTTAATCCATTACTTTAACAGAAGCTATACAAGAAACATTCAGTTGCACCAAAATGCAAAGATGAACATCAAAAGATCCTTAATCAATTTTATTCATAAGAGAAAAAAAATATACATTGGAGACAATTGCCTTTGAATCTTTCACAATGTATTCATATCTTTTGAAAATGTATGTTGCTATATAGAGACTTTACATTTGCATTTTCCTTCTTTCCCAAGAAAACCTAGACCAGACTAGAAGTAACTAAGACAAAAATTCTTGCTTACAAAAATATCCAAGATCCTTTCAAAATGGCTCAGAATTCCCTTTTATAGAGACAAGGGAGCAACAAGCTTAAAGCCATGGATAGATGTAGCAATTTCATTTGATAACTTGTCTGAAGGATCAAATCAAAACTAGTACAACTGCTTTGTAAAAGACAAAAGGATACAACGCTAGAAGACAAAACAATTGTAGAAGCTGTTGCAAAAGATATTCCTTTGATTTCCATGATGAGACAAAACGGGAGGCGCATGATTTGTCAGTTGTACTTCTCCACCCATGCTGCAAATGTATTTTTTGAAGGCCAAGGAGATGCTAGAATTCTCTTGACATGATTCAAATGAGAAGAATATTCCTCCTCAGTCCAATTCTTTGCATCATTAGAAAAATTTACAAGACTTGTCTCTAACTTTATCAAGCTATCCATAGCAGCACTAAACTTGTCCATATCTATATTATCTTCTACACAATTAGAACCTAAGATTAGAGATAAGATATTACTAAATTCAGCCCTCCACACCTTATAATCCTTTACCACCCCATGACCAGACAAAATTTTAGGCATAATGCCATGCACAAGATCATCAAAAAACTCCAAGCACTACTCAATAGCAAGTTGAAAGCTCTCATGCATAACCATGCTGTCCTCAATAGTATCTGAATTCTCCAAAATAATACTTAACTTGTTGGCGTTTCAATTCATACCTCTGTGTGCGTATTGGAAACGGACAGCTATGCATAGTATTAATTCCTCTTCAAATTAGGAGGGGAAGCTTCCACTTTTGCTGTTATGTGTAAAAAGTAAAGTAATCTAAGTTCCTATCTTTTTAACTCAACTGGTAGAGGCATAAGGTTATAAAACAATTTGCATTGTAGCTGAGGTTTTTCTGGTTTCGTAGATCTCAACTACAACTAGGCTAAAACTTAATATCTATCCTATCTCCTCAAGTAAAATCAGAGCAAGAGGAATTAGGAGCAATTGGGAATGATTGACGATAAACTATATCTTAGGATTCCCAAGGAGGTGAGGTGCTCTGTCCGAGGTGTAGGCTGACATAAAGGTTATTGGAAACAACATCAAACGACAAGCTAGATCTTAGAATTCCCAAGGAGGCGAGGTGCTCTATCCGAGGTGTAGACTGAAATGAAGATTACAAGAAACAACATTAAACATAATCCTAATCTCTAAATTCCCTCGAAGGCTCATTGCTCTTTCGAGGTGTAGATTGAAACAAAGATTATAAAAACAAGTGTTGATAGATCTTGAAACTTTGGATCAAAGGTTCATTACTCTTTTGATTTATTTCTTCAAACTCGATCAACGAGTACAAATATTCGAGATAGCAAATGGTACAAAATCATACAAAATGCGATCAACCAAACAACTCTTAGACAAAGAGTGAACCAATATTGACTTGCAAGCTTGATGGCTTAACGATGCATCAATTTTGTACCAATAAAAGTTAAACAATAATGAGCAAAGAGCTCTTATTTATAGAAGCTCAAAGGAGTAGGGAACCCTAAAATCTCCTTGAGTTAACATTCAGTTCTTGTTAATCAGCAAGATTTATTCCTATGTCTAAATGCAGGTAACCTAACAGTTAATTGGAAAGACTACTTCAGTTAACTGATTCTAAACTAAACATAACTCTATATGTACATAGGTGTCTCCTAGACATGCACGATTTGTGGGACGAGTTAACTTGGAAAGAGGCATCAGGTTAACTGTTGTGTCTAATGTCTATTTGGAAAAGGTGGGACGTCCTGACTAGTAGTTCACCAGTCGTGATCACGAGCAATCAACTCCTCCAAGATGTTGTTAACTGCCTCATCATGTCATGTCCCCTTCTAGTTGACATCTCTTAGAGCTCACGATTAGCCTATTATGCGACCCTCGTAGGTTGATGGGATGGATAGAGGGTCTTGATGGAGCTTGGCTTGGCTTCAGTTGTCAGAATTTGATCAGTTGGCTTTCGTTCGGGCTCTTTCGGACACCATTTGCTCGGATTGCTATTTTTAGCAGTTTTTGGCACTCATCGGAGCACCCCTGCTATTTTTAGCAGTATGGTTGGTCACGTGCAGAATCACTTCCTTATTCGTCAGCTTCAGACGATTCATGCATCGGGCAGATATTGAGAGAGATATTAATATTTAATTGATTTAATTAAATATTAATTATTTGGCACTTATATTATAAAGTAATAATATTTTAAAATATTATAACTTAAGTGTTTTTGCTAAAGGGGTCGACCAACATCAGAGGGGCCATTTTTAATTATATTTTATAATTAAAAATTTGATCGGAGACTATTGAAATAATTAAAAAGAAAAGTCGAATTTATTTTAATGATGCTTTTTGAAGGAATTCGCACTTTTCAAAGGATATAAGGCTTTGCTTTGGAAATCGAGCCATTATGTTATGGAATATTGAAAATTGATCAAGTCTTCAACCAGAGCACGAAAGCCAAGGGTTTCAGTCTCAGAGCATTGGGGAACGAGCCATCTCCAGTGAAAGCAATTTAGAGGTTGTGAAATATCATCCGATTTATTGCCAGGCAGAGAGATAACTTTATACAGAAGTTATCACAGAGCTTCACAGAGGTTTATATATTCAGGGTTTGGATTCAGAAGTTGTTAGGCAGTGCAATATTCAGGGGCGCATATTCTATGTTCTTCATCTGGCATCTTACTAAAGGCTGTACGGATTTATTGCTGCTGTTAGGAAGGCCGTACCATTCTGCTGTCAGGCCGTACCATTCACAAAGGGCCGTACTTTTTACTCAGAGAAAATCGCCTTCTCTTTTGGTCTTCCATCTTCACCAAATTGGGCGCAGTGGTATCTGGGATCATTTGAGCTTGTGAGATGGAGGGAGAAGCATCTTTCCTGTGGAAGCCGTACCATTCATGTACTTCCAGCTTGCTGCTAATACCAGGTTCTTTCATTAAATAATGTTGTTTCTTTGTTGCATGTTACCGGATCTTTATTGTACTTAGTCCAGATGATCAATAAATGAATTGCCAGTATTAGATCTTGTATTTCCACCAACATTGATATTGTAGCATTTTATTCAGAATTTATCATTAAATTCTTTCAAAATCGCAATTTGCTTAATTCATGCAAAAACCACAAAAAAACCAAAAATCACCAAAAACAAACAAAAACAATCAGATTCAGAAACAGGTGAAACAAGGGTTTCTACAGTGGTATCAGAGCTAAATCTTGCCATCCTGAGGGTTTAGCAATCTTATGCAGCCACAAGAAGTTGGGCCACACAGGTATTATACTCGCAGGAGAGCCTTGATTGACAGGCAACAGGGTTTGGTCAGGCAGCCGAGAAACATGGCTGACAGAACAGATATTCCTAGAACAGAGATTCCTCAAAACCCTAGGGATCAGGACGATGCAGAGGTTCTACTCGCTCTTAGAGATTTACGAGCAGGTCAACGGCAGTCAAATGATGTGTTGCAGCAGTTGACAGTAGCACTTCAGAGATTGGGTACTCCGAGGAGACCGTCACCACATCGTGACGATGACAGGAGTGATGCAAGATCACGGAGAGCACCTAGGACTGCTTCTCGGACAGCAGACAGGCCCACTAGGCCTACTTTTGTGAGACAGGAGGCCGATGAGGCTATGGCAGGTGAGGAGCATGAGGAGTTGTTCGCAGATACACTTATGGCAGCGAACGAGGAGTGGGAGTTAGTACCACCTGAGGTCAGAGAGCGGATCACTTTTGACCGATTTATTACACAGAGGAGAGAACATCACAGAGGTCGACAGAATTGGAGACCTAGACAGCAGAACAATGACCTGAAACATGCTACAAACAGACTCAATCTAGCGATGTTCGACGGTAGTGGCAAGGTCACAGCTCAGGCATGGATTAGTAAGCTAGACACTTTTCTCACGTTGCGTCCGATGGCTGAGAGGGATGCTATCAGATATGCGACACTGCATCTTGAGGGAGTAGCTTACGACTGGTGGCACCATGGGATGGTGACACTTCAGCATGACCGGATCACATCCTATCAGGAGTTTGTTGATAGGCTGGTGGAACGTTTTGACAGGAAGGATCCAGAATCCTACTTCAGAGATTTGGCTCAGCTGAGACAGAGCGGCAGTTTGGAGTCTTATATTGGTGACTTTCAGAAGTTATCAGTTATGGTTCCTAATATTTCAGAGAGACGACTTGTAGTGCTCTTCATGGAGGGACTGACGGAACCATTGAGAGGTTGGATCAAAGCCTTTGATCCTCCTTCATTACAGGAAGCGATGAAGAAAGCACGTGGTATGGAGTTGGCAGCACCATCCAGTAGATTCAACTCCAGAAACAATTCTTCTTTTAGGGATAATAAGGGCTTCAACAGAAATAGAGAGAAGTCTGATTTTAACAAAGAAAAATCAGATTTTAAAAATGATTCAAAGGGTAAATCAGCAGCACCACCTTTGGATCGAGAGGCTCTTAACGATCTACGTAGGAAGAAGCTTTGCTTCTACTGCAAAGGTCCCTATGACGCCAATCACGATTGTCCTTTGAGGCCTAAGGGCAAGGCAAATCGAGTGATGTGGGCTTACTACGAGGATTCGGAATCAAAAAATTCCGAACAGCAGGAGAGTTCTGAGGAGTCAGAGTTAGAGGCTTCAGAGCCTAAGGCAGAGGCAGAGTCAGAGCTTCAGGTTCAGGAGGCACGACTATCTAGCATTCAACAGGAGGGTTCATTCAGGCTCCGTGGAGTGTTAGCAGGACAGAGGGTCATTACCCTTCTTGACACAGGAGCCACACATAATTTTATCAATGCTAGATTTGTGGAGAAGCGCAGACTCATCACTGAGGAGTTCGAAGGCATTAGGGTTAAGGTGGCCGACGGTTACACTCTTAGGTGTGAACGCATGATTAAGGATCTCCCTTTGTGCCTGAACAACTATGAGTTCAAGGCTAATTACTACGTAGTGAACATGGGAGATATCGATTTAGTCTTGGGCATGAAGTGGCTTTATTCCCTTGAGGAAGTCCCTCTTCGTCTCAAGGACATGGAGATCCGTTTTGATGTGGATGGGAAGACATATCCTAAAGGCAATTCGGGACAGCAACATCAAAACAATTTCTTTTCGTCGGATGGAGAGACTCATGCGACACGACATGGTAGAGTGGGTTGCCGAGTGCACATTGGCACCTATACAGGAGGGACAGCAGAAGGCTGAGTATCATCCTGACATACAGCAGTTGAGAATCAAGCATGATAAGGTATTCAGTGATATTCCACCAGGGAGACCTCCAGACAGGGGCATTGAGCATATTATTGAGCTTGAGGAGGGCGCCAAGCCCGTTATGATTACTCCTTATAGACATCCCAAGCGGTTGAAAGATGAGATTGAGAAAACGATCAAGGAGTTGCTTGCTATGGGTCACATTCGACCTAGCAAATCACCATTTGCTTCTTCAGTTGTTTTGGTGAAAAAGAAAGATGGCACTTTACGCATGTGCATAGACTACAGAGTCCTGAATAAGAGGACTATCAAAAACAGGTATCCGATACCTCGTATAGACGAGCTTATTGATGAGCTCCATGGTGCATGCTACTTCACGAAAATAGACTTAAGATCAGGATATCATCAGATTAGGGTTCGTGAGCAGGACATCGAGAAGACTGCATTCCGCTGTCATTGTGGGCACTTCGAGTTTGTGGTGATGCCATTTGGGCTAACCAACGCTCCAGCTACTTTTCAGTCCACCATGAACAGGGTTTTTCATTCACTGCTGAGGAGGTTTGTACTGGTCTTCTTCGATGACATCCTTATGTACAGCAGGACATGGCAGGAGCATTTGGCTCATCTGGAGACCGTGCTCAGTATTCTGGAGAGGGAGTCCTTGTACGCCAAGGAATCCAAATGTGATTTGGGAATGACCGAATTGTTATACTTAGGTCATATTATCAGTGCAGAGGGAGTGCGGATGGATCCTGAGAAGATCCACGCTATTATAGACTGGCCGGCTCCGGCAAACCTTACACAGCTGCGAGGATTTCTAGGTTTGTGTGGGTTCTATCGCAGATTCATGAATGGTTATTCACGTCATGCAGCCCCGATGACAGATTTGCTGAAAAAGGGTGCATTTTGTTGGACTCCTGAGGCACAAGAGTGTTTTGTGAGGTTTAAGGAGTTGATGACTACGTGCCCAGTGTTGGCACTACCAGACTTTTCGAAGCCTTTTGAGCTTTAGTGCGATGCTTCAGGTGAGGGCATTGGAGCGGTGCTTATGCAGGACAAGCACCCTATTGTGTATGAGAGTCGTAAACTCAGAGGGCTAGAGAGACTCTACAGCATTTATGATAAGGAGATGCTCGCTATAATGCATGCCTTGGAAAAATTTAGGCAATATCTTGTTGGCAGCAAATTTTGCATCAAAACTGACCACAACAGTTTGAGACACTTCCTAGGGCAGCGAGATCTCAATGATCATCAGCAGAAGTGGGTAAGTAAATTGCAGGCCTATGACTTTGATATCTCGTATATCAAAGGTACACAAAATGTAGTAGCTGATGCTCTTTCACGTAGGCCTTATCTGAGCTCTATGGTTCACATTTCGGAGGATTGGAGGCATATGATTGTGGCAGAGTATGCCAAGGATTCATGGGCATCCAGCATTGTAGAGGGATCGATGATTGACACTAGATATACGCTTGTGAATGACTTGATCATTTACAAGAACAGGATTTATTTGGTCCCAGGTTCAGAGGTGAAGAACATTATCATGCGAGCCTTTCATGACGTGCCTACAGCAGGACATCCTGGGTATTTCAAAACCTATAGACAGATTCGGGAGAGATTCACATGGAAGGGACTTAAGTCAGAGTTCTTCAGTATGTGCGTGAGTGCCCTGTTTGTCAGCAGAACAAGCAGGAGAACACGTACCCGGCAGGGTTATTGCAGCCACTTCCGATTCTGACAGGAAGTGGGAATGCCTGTCGATGGATTTCATTATGGGCTTGCCTAAAGCCCAAGGGCGAGATTGCATATATGTAGTTGTGGATCGGCTAACGAAGTATGCCCACTTCTTTCCGATTACCACCACCTACACAGCTACACAGGTAGCAGAGGTCTTCTTCCGTGAGGTATTCAGACTGCATGGGTTGCCTCGGAGCATAGTGAGCGACAGGGATAGTCGGTTCTTGAGTCACTTCTGGCAGGAGGTGTTCAGACTCTGTGGGACCGAGCTTACACCGAGCACCAGTTACCACCCGCAACAGATGGGTAGACGGAAATAGTGAATAAGTGGGTGGAAGGTTACCTCAAGAATTATATCGCAGGGCAGCAAAAGGCATGGGTCAAATGGATTCACTTGTGCGAGTATTGCTACAACACGACATTCCATATGACTATTCAGATGTCCCCTTTCATGGCGTTGTATGGTTATGAGGCGCCGAGTTTTCTGGATTTGCTACTGAGTGACAGTAGAGTGCCGAGTGCTGGAGACTTGTTGCAGGAGAGTCAGGATACTATGAGGGCTCTCAAGGAAAATATTGCCAAGACACAGAATCAGCAAAAGCAGTACGCAGATCAGAAGAGAATAGAGAGGCATTTTGAGGTGGGTGACATGGTTTATCTTATGCTGCAGCCCTACCGTCAGTCTACTCTTGGAAGAGTGGGTCAGAGAAGCTTAAGCCACGATATTACGGTCCTTTAGGATCCTGAGGCGTGTTGGAGAGGTGGCTTATGAGCTTGAGCTTCCGGCAGAGAGCAAGGTACACAATGTTTTTCACGTGTCACGTCTCAAGAAGGCGTTGGGACACCGTGTGGTACCTTCTGCAGTTTTACCTCCCTTAGATGATGAGGGAAAGTTGATTTTAGTACCTGAGTCTATCCTGGAGTACAGAGAGAGACAATTGCGTAGGAGGACTATCAGGGAATATTTAGTGAAATGGAGAGATTTGCCAGTGGAGGATGCTACATGGGAGAGCGAGGATATTCTGCAGCATTCGGCGTTGAGATTGCTTGAGGACAAGCAATTTCGAGGGGAAATTTGTCATGTCCTCTTCTAGTTGACATCTCTCAGAGCTCACGATTAGCCTATTATGCGACCCTCGTAGGCTGATGGGATGGATAGAGGGTCTTGATGGAGCTTGGCTTGGCTTCAGTTGTCAGAATTTGATCAGTTGGCTTTCGTTCGGGCTCTTTCGGACACCATTTGCTCGGATTGCTATTTTTAGCAGTTTTTGGCACTCAGCGGAGCACCCCTGCTATTTTTAGCAGTATGGTTGGTCACGTGCAGAATCACTTCCTTATTCGTCAGCTTCAGACGGTTCGTGCATCGGGCAGATATTGAGAGAGATATTAATATTTAATTGATTTAATTAAATATTAATTATTTGGCACTTATATTATAAAGTTATAATATTTTAAAATATTATAACTTAAGTGTTTTTGCTGAAGGGGTCGACCAACATCAGAGGGGCCATTTTTAATTATATTTTATAATTAAAAATTTGATCGGAGACTATTGAAATAATTAAAAAGAAAAGTCGAATTTATTTTAATGATGCTTTTTGAAGGAATTCACACTTTTCAAAGGATATAAGGCTTTGCTTTGGAAATCGAGCCATTATGTTATGGAATATTGAAAATTGATCAAGTCTTCAACCAGAGCACGAAAGCCAAGGGTTTCAGTCTCAGAGCGTTGGGGAACGAGCCATCTCCAGTGAAAGCAATTCAGAGGTTGTGAAATATCATCCGATTTATCGCCAGGCAGAGAGATAACTTTATACAGAAGTTATCACAGAGCTTCACAGAGGTTTATATATTCAGGGTTTGGATTCAGAAGTTGTTAGGCAGTGCAATATTCAGGGGCGCATATTCTATGTTCTTCATCTGGCATTTTACTAAAGGCTGTACGGATTTATTGCTGATGTTAGGAAGGCCGTACCATTCTGCTGTCAGGCCGTACCATTCACAAAGGGCCGTACTTTTTACTCAGAGAAAATTGCCTTCTCTTTTGGTCTTCCATCTTCACCAAATTGGACGCAGTGGTATCTGGGATCATTTGAGCTTGTGAGACGGAGGGAGAAGCATCTTTCCTGTGGAAGCCGTACCATTCATGTACTTCCAGCTTGCTGCTAATACCAGGTTCTTTCATTAAATAATGTTGTTTCTTTGTTGCATGTTACCGGATCTTTATTGTACTGAGTCCAGATGATCAATAAATGAATTGCCAGTATTAGATCTTGTATTTCCATCAACATTGATATTGTAGCATTTTATTCAGAATTTATCATTAAATTCTTTCAAAATCGCAATTTGCTTAATTCATGCAAAAACCACAAAAAAATCAAAAATCACCAAAAACAAACAAAAACAATCAGATTCAGAAACAGGGGAAACAAGTATTTCTACACATCATCCAGAGCACTGATACTCCTCTAAAGTACTTGATGTCTTTGCAGCATCTCTTCACCGTCTGTGATCTGACTTTGCAATTTTTTTCCACTCTTGGCCGCTTCGTCGAATTGCGCTGAGATAGCTACAAGTTGACTTAACTTACATTCAACCAAATCATTGCTGAAAATACTACGGATGAGTTTTTGAAACTCTGACTGCACGTCGACAAGCTCGATGTATTCACCATCCTCACACTGATACTGGCAAGGGACTTGCGACATGAAAGTTCTTACGAACTTGAGTGCACTTGTCACCTTTTCTCTACTCTCGGTCAACTCTGCAGAAATTATTTCATGTGTTTTTACCTTGAAGATTTGTTCTCTCCAAGTAAAAAGCGTTTCCTTATCCTCTTCTGTAGTGACTGAGTCATATGCCATCCTCAAGTGAGAGACCATGATCTCATTTCATGGTTTGTCCACTGCTATGTCCTGCTCCGACTCCTGAATCTTTGCATGAAGGTCATGGGCATTGTACCTCAACTGGTACAACTTTGAAAGTATGAAACAACCCCTTGTGATGACGAACTCTTCTTCCCAGTCTTTTAGGCGCTTCCCATAAACAACCAGCTAACTTAGTTGATTTTGTTCTGTTGGTAACTCTAGCATCTGTGGGAGCAAGGCAGTGACATTTTCAGTGTTGTGAAGAAGGTTTGAGATGTATCGGTAAAGCTGCTAGTTTTTAGCCTTGAGGATTGCTTTATCTTCACCATCTTTTATCACTCTCTCCTTTATGCTTACCGCTGCAACTTCGAGGAGATCCACATCAGCCTGGCGTGTGCTTTTACCAAGGTTGACCTTTATCAAAGTGAAGTCATCAACTTCTACTTAATCCAAGTTTTTATCCTTTGGTGGTGCGGCGGTCTCAATGACAATCTCATTGTTGGTGTTCCTTTCCACATGAACTTGCTTTTTGATCTTCTTCTCTGACGTGTCTTGGTAGACATGATCAAATTCTGCAAAGTCCAATTGGTAGGACGGCTTTCTCCTCTTCCTACCTAGTTGATTCTCAAGCCAAGAAGAATCTTGACTAATCTCAATGGAAGGATTGGTGCTAGTCCCAAGAACTCTTGATGAGTGAGATTGAGTTGAGATGTCATGTGGTGGCGAGTCTGGCTCCAAGTCAATGTGAATCGAAGATTGTTGTGGTGGTGATGGAATGGGAGGCTCTGCTTTAGTTTCTTGCACTGTCTCAGTTGTATCTGTGGCTATCTCAACATGTTGTTCTTGCTGGTTTATATCAACAACTGGTGTCTTTCCCTTTGAGTGCTCTAACACTCTTCTACCTTGGAAACCTTCTGGAGGGTTACTCCATGTCTTTTGTCTGGGTTTTGATCTTGATGTGGAAGGTAGTGAAGTAGTAACCGGTCGCGGCTTTGTGTTTGGAATGACTACCTTCCTCGTCCTCTTGCTGTCCAAGTAAAGTATGCTGTTCCACACAACCCTGCTCGATCTTTCCTTAACAAATGTGCTTTCCTTGGCGTAACAATCAATGGCTGGAAGAGGCTGCGTGTCAACTTGATCTCTGAAGAATGTAGGAAGTGTGACTTCCCCATCATCATTTGATAACCCTTCCACATCCTCTGACATGAAATCAACAATCTGTGAAAGGGTGAACCTACTGTAGTTGTGCCTCTGCACTTCGAACTCGTCTTCACAGTTGAACCAAAAATCTTCCATGGAAGGTTTGTGTGAAGAACGACCACCAAGGCGTGCTGAAAAGTGACCCCAAAGGTCATATGAGTGTCTTTCGATGACATACTTAAGGTTAAGTCTTGTCATCTCAAGGCTCATAGCCTTGGTGTCAGCTGCTGATCTGCACCTGTAAATTCCCATTTGAAAAGGAAAAGTGGCAGCTATCTTGCGTTTAATGAGTAGATAGGAGTGAACTTCGTGCAACTGCCGTAGAAATTCCACGAGTACCACCTTATCGAATGGATACCGGGGTAACATGGATGGATGACCAGAGTATCCATATACAAGGATGTAGTTAAAAGTAAGGAACTGGATGAACCAATCCGCCCAATCTAACATCGCCAATTTGACTTTTGTTGAAATGCGCACATGTAACTCGTGATCAAGATTCATCACTGTGTACATTAGGAACGATTCATTCACTCGCTTGAAGTGTCGTTCTGATTGTGTGAATTCAAGCTGCGAGAAATACTGATGAACCTTCTATACACTTAGAGTTCCCACAGTATTCAACCCTCGAAACTGGCTATGGAAGGCTATCAGATACATAAGGCATGAACACGTGGAATTCATGAGCAATCAAGAAACTGGTCATTTGTTTGTGGAGAATATCGTTGATCAAAGTAGCCCAGTCATAGTGCTCCTTGTTGTTGACAAGTTGAGCCATGATGTAATAAATCCATGGTTGGAACCTGTTGGCATCTGCTTGACCGGTAACACGGTTGAGTAGGGTGATCATAATTGCGTATTCATTTCTAAATTCTCCATGTCCCACATTCTTTGGCAAACTGTTTCTTTTCTGCTTGAGCCACCTTTCTGGCATTCTTCTCTAACATTTTTTCTTTTCAGAGTTGAACACCTTTTCACACTCCTCCATGGATATGACCAAATTGTTTGTATTTGGAGGAATAGCGAAGCATTTCTTGATGTCTTTTGGCTTGAGACTGCATACCACTCGCCCATCCACTGATTAAATCTCACATGCAGTAGGGTTGTAATGCTTTACACAAGCAATTACAAATTCTATATTCTGTGTTGAGATGGGAAATGAGGCTGCTTCAAGCAATCAAGATTGATCGATGTTTTGAAGTGTGGTTTGGTCGATGCCTTCCAAAGCATTCAAATCAACCTCGAGATGCACTTGTTGCAAATCAGTGTCAGCTGTTCTTATGAAATCGTGAATCAAGACCGATTTGGTCTTGAATTCAGTTTGAGTGAATTGCATACTAAAAAACTAGATTGTTGACTCTAAACACGGATATGTTTGGGAAACTTTTTCCGGTGGGGCTAAAAATAGCTTTTGGCGAGGCTAAAAGTAGCTTCTTGAAGGGCAATTTTTACGAAAATTTCTAAGACGTGGGTTTTGTAGAGAATATCTTTTTAAACAGACCCACAACGTCAAAACTTCGAAAAAGTGACTTTTTCTTTGACATGCAACAACCTCTTGGGGTAGAAGCTGCAGGGGCTATAGAAGCTTTTTTTTCTCGAAAAATTATGGCACATGGGTATTGTAGGCGCTTGAGAGCTAAGCAAACCCAGTTTCTCTGTTTTTTGAAATGATGACTTTCCGGAAACCCTAAAAAAAGGGGGTAGCGGACAATTTTTCCAGAAAATTCTGGCATGTGGGTTTTGTTGCCAATACTGTGCTGAACATACCCAAAATGCCAAATCTGTGAAAAAATGTCGTTTACTTGGACATGCAAGAAAATCTAAGACAAGGATAGAAGAAATGTGAGGGGGAGAAGATAGAAGTTATAAACTGCCTCTTTCAATCCTTAAGAGAAACACCTCTGTATAAACCCAATCTGATGAATTCCTGGCAAGAACGTACTGGAAAGATGGAGCATGGAAAAATATTCCTCTGTGCAACCTAAACTTGGAACTATGAAGAACACTAAAAATGGCCTCCGTTAGATCCTTCAAAATGCATTGGAGAGAAAAATATTTGTTTTTAGCTTCAACCTGCAAGAAATAATGGAGAAATGACACCTATGCATGAATAAATATCCATTTTGGAGGTGGGAGTGTCAGTTATGGCGCCAACCCTAATTGAAGGGTCAATGTGTGTGATCGCCTTGTTAACTGCAAGTTCACTAATTTTGGGATGACATATGCAAGAGGAAGCTTCCAAAAATTGTAACTGAGAGTCAACTGGGCCCACTTTGAATTTAGGCATCCAAGCTATAGGGAGTTGGAAATTTTTGAAAGATTTTCAACTTTTGTTGTGACAAATTGCCTCTTTTGACCCTGAATTCCAGTCGCTCGGTTGATCTTGAAGCTTGGTTGGTAGATTCATCGCGAAGCTGGATCAAGCTTGAAAAGATGTTCTTGGGAGTTACGAAGTATGAAAGCTGCATCGGAGGCCCCAAAATCTTGGACGCCTTCTCCAAGAAGGGTGCATCTTCTTCAACACTTGGCCAAATTTTGACCTTTTTTGACTTATCTTGACTTTTAGTATTTTGCTCTTGATCTTCGTTCACGAGCATTTGACAAGTCCTGAGAGCTATCTATTAGATTCATCTTGTAGCTGGAAGGATTCTAAGCAGATCTCTTGAAGAAGACAGCTACTGAAAACCTCATTTGGTTGAACAAAAGTCTAGGTGCCCCTGGCTTGCAGGGGTACATTTGACCTTTTGACTTACATTTAATCCTCCATTTTACGTGCTTGTTTGATCAACAGATATTGTCGTTTGATACGTCTCGTGGACTGGTGAATAGATTCGTTGCGAAGTTGGATTGAAGTTGGGAAGATCATCTGGAGATAGTCAATGTAAAAACTGACATTTGGTGGCGCTCTTCTTTGGGCGCCCCTAAGCACAAGGGTGCAATTTCATTTGTAGATTGCCATTTTTGATTACTGTTAACCGTTAGCATCTTCCGTCTTTGCCTTTGTTTGCCGGGGTTTGTCAAATATGTTGGATTTGCTTGATGATTCACCGGAAAGCTAGCAGAATTCTGAAGAAGACAACTAGCTTTGCAAGTGTTTACAACTACATTTGGCCTCTCAAATTCAAGGGCGCCCCTGGCCAGTAGGGGCGCTTTTGGCTCCAAACTTGATCATTTTCTGATGATTTTCACCTCTTCGTACTTCGCGATCATTGTGTTGCTTAACTGAGTTGACTACGTTTGAGCATTGTTGCTGTTGAGATGAGTGCGTTCACCATTGTGATTGCTTTGATCATTTTACGTGCACAAACACTGCAAAGTTGACTTGGGCGTTGATTGCAAAGACCTTGTAGCAAGGTGTACTGTTTCCAGACTTTGAATATTTTTACATTTTTCACCTTTTGAAAATCCCCTCCGTCGTGAAGCATCATTTCGAGCATCTTTTGCCATAGAATCTTCTGTGATACGTTTGAGGCTTAGATTTCAACTCCTGGTATCTGGCTATCTGCCATTGTTGATCTCAGAGGTCCTAACTTTTCTCCTGAAAAAGTGAAGTAGACCCAATAGAGCAAAACTGACTTTTTCTTGATTTTGACTTGACCAATGTGATCGTGAAGTGAAATAAGCCAATCAAAATTATTTTCAGTCATTTTTAGAAAGATCCTATTTTTACGGAGGGGCCTGAAACCCTAATTTTCAAAATTTCCAAAATTTTCTAGTATCTTTTGGACAGTAAACCCACAAAAAGCCCATGCTTGGTTTGATCTAAAATTGACTTTTGATGACAATTTTACAAGATTTAGTCCATTTTAATCAAAATGCCTTATTGAAGCAAAAATTTAATTTTGGGTACAACAGAACTCAATAGGAGCATCAACATCAAAATTTGCCCTTTCAATCATCTTTTCAATCAGCTGCTTCATTGGGCACCAAATATCTTGGATAGTCTTGAGCCGAGCCTTTAATGGGACATAAATGGCATGGCTAGCAACAATTGTATTGTACCCATTCTAAGCATTCTCTAGGTGGCCTGAAATGCATGATAACCTATGACCAAATAGGCTATCAACAACCTCTAAGAGCTTTTCTTTTCTATCCACCCTTGACCTTTTCTTTGCTGTTTTGCTCTCAGCAAGCTCCTTCAATTTTCTTACCTCTAAGGTAAGAGATGCCTTGTCTTGATTTTTCTTATCCCTTACCAAAGTTTGAGGAAATGGAAATAAACTTTTGACAAAATTAACTTGTTCCTGCAACTTTAAATTTAAAGCATTTACCTTGGCAAGGTCTGCTTCCAACTTCCTTATTGCTGCTTCTTTGAACATGACTGTGTTCATAATTAATGTTGCTACTTGAAGGGGCACTAGTATCCCCCAATCTTTTGACAATCAAGTTGCTAGTCAATTCATTGGTATCATTTATCACTTGGGGTTTGTTGGTCTCAGGGAAAATAGACCAAATTGCCAAGGTCTAATGCCTTAGAAGATTGAAACCAGACCCAAAGTATAGTGCATCAACTTGCTCCTCTGATGATAACATTGGGTCATGTTGACGTGGTTTTTGAGACCGCACCAACACAGAATAAAGTCTCCCAACGGATGCTCTATCCTCTCTTGAACAAAGTATTCAGCATGCTAAGATTGCGAGTAAGATCATGCTTTCAACCCCAAGGTTCCTTGAGTGCGAATAGGCTCAGTTTGGCTCGATGTGATATTGCTGGTATGTCAAGGGGACTTACATAATTGTTCGGATCTTCACAGTTAGTAGGATTTTGAAGGGGAATTCTCACGTGTATGATTTGGCAATGTGGTTCTTTTTCCTAAAACTAATCAGAAATATGCTGAAAGTAAAGGGGTATAGAGCCTAAGAAATTTATATTCTATTCTAAATGCAGGATGTGTGGGGCTTCGTTTCAATAGACTTCAACCGGATTTCGCCTAGCCTCCGTCGGACAGCCTTAGCAAAATCGGTGCAATCTTCAAGGGAAATAGCAAAAGATGTTCAAATTATGACTTAACATGCATACACCATCACAACGACGCATATAAGCATATAAATCACAACCGAAGTTAAACTTAATGTAATGTCCAGTTGACCACGAGGCGAACTTATCATCAACAAGCCGCTAGTGGTATGGAATAAAGCGAAGCTATCTCAATAAAACACCACACACCAAAGTAAGCTACTTGCATGAATTTAAGCTTCTTGGATACGAAAGGAAGAAGAAACCTTGCTAGCATTTCATGACAAGACGAATTCCATCATCAATGAAAAGATCTATTATCATAAAATGTGTTACATAACAATCTCCTCAAAAGTTTTCAAAGGGAAAACTTTCTTTCTTCTCCAAATTATGCAAAAATGCTCTACAATGCTACACTATCTAGCTCTAATGCTAATGCTCTCTCAATGTCTACTATTCCAATGTCTACTCTAATTCTAATGAATTACAAATGAGGGGGACTCCCCCTTTATATAGCTAACCAAGTCCCAAAAGACGGCTAGGGTTACAATCAATAGAGTGGCCAGAATCGTGCCACCTCACCCTAAATAATATTGCCCTAAAAACCGCCACAGAGGAGAGTGGGGTAATAAATGCGCCATAATGTCCACCATCATCCTTCTAGAAGATTCCATTTGTAGACGCGTTCACACTGTTCTCGATCTTCTTTCACTTGAGGGTTGTTCTTCAACTTCTTTGTCATTTGAGCTAACACTTAGTGTCAGAACCCTGGTGGTTCTCTGAATCAAACACTGATTTGTTTTTGTGTTGTTTTTGCAATTTTCGATTTTTTGATGTTTTTGAAGGTTTTCACAGGCAAAATGGAAAAATGCGATTTCTCTAGAAATTGCTTAAAAATTCATATAAAATTCATACAAGCTCAAAATGCATAGATTTTGCTCAGAAAGGGAAGGCGTTCCTTTATTTCATCTTTTCCAATACATACAATATCAAAAATCTGAACATATAAACATTATTTGGAAATTTATCAAATGAAACCTGGTTTTTAAGATGGCGGCTGCAGCTGGTAAAGAAGTGTACGGCCCAAATGATAGAAGACTTCTCTGAGCTCCAAATCCAACGCACAACCTCTGGTGACCAAGGCGTCCAAGAACCCCAAGTCAGAAACTGAGAAGGAAAGGCGTTTCTCTGGGAATGAAGAAGTACGGCCCTGCTGGTACGGCCTGTACAGCAGTATTAATGATAGTACGGATTCCTTGAGACTTGTGCCAAAACGCTGATGAATGGTAGTGAATGGAATCGCCCCAAAAAGAAGATGATTTCCTCTGTAAAACTCTGAACAAATGACTGATTAAGCTCAATCTGTGACTTCTGGATGAAATCACCAAGTGCAATCTTCAGCTGGTATCTCACAGCCTCAGTATGCCTGATCTCTGAAGAGGTTACGTTCTCCAGAAACGATAGTCTGCCAGCAACCCTAGGGTTTGCAAACTCCAAAGCTCAGATGCTCAGTAGACAAAATTGAATAAACTTGATAGTTCGATTTTGCCTTGGGAAGAACAATATATTCTTCTTTGAAAAGTTCGACCTAATTCTCCATTAAAATAATCATTTAAATTAATGATTTAATTTTCACTTTGGACTTAGGAGAATTTATTTAATTATTGGCGTCCCTTTTTAATGAGCATTAAATACTCATTAAATCACATTTTAATAATATAATATAAAGTATAATTAAATACTTTATAACTTAGCCAAATAATTAAATATTTTAATATTTCAATAAAGTGACTTTATAATAAAGTCAAATTATTAAATATTTAATAACGATAATTACTCCTTATTTCTCCGATCAAATCAAACAATTACTGAACCCAGGTCGAATCTCAGCTAAATCACGCACCAGGTGCCACTGCCCGAAATAGCGACCGTCGACCTAACTTTCTAAAAATAGAAAGTTCTGAAAAAGCTCACGGAAGATTTGCGAAAGCCCATCTGCACACTGCAGTGCTGGAGCTAACCAACACTGAGCAACTGCCAAAAAGGATCCTCTGAACACTCCTGTCAGCCTACGAGGATCAATTGATAGGCTAACCTCGTCACCAGCTGTGCTGACTAGGATGGGGACATGACACTTAGCCAATTTCTTGCAACTTTTTCCTCCTTCGAGATTGAAACTTGTAACTTTATCTTCCTCCGAGGGTTGTAATATCATCGTGCTTCATCACTTCAAGTCATCACACTAAGTCATCATCGTTTAGCCTCGACGTTCCTCCTGCAGAACGAGCAAGGGGAAGGGTATTAGAATACTTCATGATATAAACTTAACTCACTCACCTGATCCTCACGCTCCAACTTTCAAGCGTTCATCGCCAACTTTGCGTTCAAGTTCATGCCTTAGACAAACTTCATCTTTGAGAAATTCATTTCACCTGCTGGAGCTCTGATAACCTCGATTTTATTCATTTCTGGCTCAAGTAAACTATCTTCACGAAGGATTGAAGCAAATTCACCTAGGCAGTTTCTTTCAAATTCATCGTCTGGAGGATCTTACCTTGAAAACACATTTTCTTCATTTTTGCCTTAGAAAATTTTCAAATTTCCCTTAGGAAATACATCAACCTGGTGCTCACTTAAAATCTTTATCCCAAAATTCTCGACAAGCTGTGGAAGACCTTAAAATCAACTCCTCATCGATAATCTTCGATACCCAGAAGAAAATTTTCTCCAGAACGCATCGAACCCATGGGTGCACAACGAACGGGTTCATTTTATTTCTCTGAATTTTGAACCTTAGAAAATTATTCTTTCAACAATTTTGTCCTCGTTCTTCGATCCCCTCTGAGAATTTTGCTCTAACTTGGAAAATCTTATTAATCCTGTGTAGCTGCATTCTCTGACTTCACCTCAGGCGACTCATCTGCGCTTCAAGAAAAATTCCATCACCTCTCCAGACTTAAGCGTTTTTCTAAGGGGAAAAAAAAAATATTTTGTGCCTTAGAAATTTTTGAATCACTTCGAAAATTTTGCCTTAGAAAATTTCATATCCAATTCGATCAACTTGCTTGTGAAAATATCAACCTCACTTAGAAATTTTTTTCACAGAGATGCTTGGCACATTTTATTTTCTAACACCACCTTGCATTTTACTTCACATTTGGAAAAATATTTTCTCTTGAAGCTCCAACGCCTTGGGAAAAAATTATCAACCCTTAACATTCCCAACGCCTTACCACCCATCACTTCACCACTTAGCAATTTTGCTTTTCTCCACCTTGTATTTTATTCATCACCCTTGAAGAGCATTTAAATTCCCACGCCCAACACATTTACCCTTCAATTCCACCTTGGGCGCATAGCACATTTGTGAAGAATATTCAGCGTGCCTAACATATTCAAATTCCCACTCACCACATTACACATGCTTGAGCGCATTTGGCACTTGAGGAAGGATAATAACCATGCCTTGGAGTATTTTATTTCACCCTTTATTCACCCTCCATCTTACTTCAACTTGAGTGCATTTGGCATGTAGTGGAGGACTAACTTCAAGCGCCACCTCAAGTGACCCTTCACCTCCCACGTTTTGTCCTCACATGCCCTCTTTTGGGCGCATTTTGCCTAGGTAGCTGGATTAAAAACGTTGACTGCTTTGACCTCTCCTCAGCTGGGCGCATTTTGTATGTCTAGGAGGATGAAAATCTGCAACGCCACCTCTTTTGGAATATTCCCTCTTTGTTTTTGTCTTTACTTGCCATTATTGGGCGCATTTCAGCATGCATGGAGGACGAATTTTGTTGACCTTTTGACCTTTTTGGGCGCATTTCCTACTTGATGGAGGATGGGCGCAAATGGAGGGTGATGGAGGATATTTCCAACACTTAGAATTTTTTTGCTATAACTCTTTCAAAGTGGGCGCATTTAGGATAGTGTGAAGGATAAAGCACTTTGACTTTCCTTGACCTTCTTGTGAGTGGGCGGATTTTAGTAGTGGAGGAGGATAAAGTTTTATACTTAGAACAATTTTGCTGTCAACCCTCTTCCTTGGGCGCATTTCATCATAGGTGGTGGATGAAATTTATACTTAGAATTTTTTTTCCTTGAACATCTTTGCTTCTTCATCAAGCAGGGCGCATTTTGCCCAGGCAGGAGGATGAGACACTTGAGTCATAAAATTTTGGCATCTGGTGCTTGAGGGCGCATTTAGCCTATGCTGAAGGATGAAGTCCCATACTTAGCCATTTTTCCTCGACCTCTGCCAGCCAGCCTCATGTCCTGCTATTTATAGTAAGCCTTCTGAATTTGCGTCTCTGAAGCTCGGAATGGCCTGAAATTTTGCGTACTGCATCCTCATAACATCATCATCCTGTCGGCACTGCCACTTTTAGTCACCCTGCTATTTTTAGCATGTTTCTGAAGGTGGTTTACTATAAATAGTAAGCTCATGTTTCTGATAGTTCCATTGCTCCGATTGATCTGAAATTTTAATGAGGCGCTCCTCACGCGATGACTGTCTGGAGCGGCATGCGGTCAATTTACTATTACCTTGGGTTTCCGGAATTGAACACTATAAATGGTAGTGCTGGATTTGTCTTGAAATTTCCTGGCCGGATAGCTTGAAGGGCGTGATGTGATTGGTTTACAGGATTTCGAAGATTTTGACTTTCACGCTATTTTAGGCTCATTTGGAAACCCCTAGTTGGATTACGCATGCATATCGTGATCTCCGTTTGCTGCGTTTACGTAGTACTGCGATCAGCTCATGATTTTTTGAATTCTTTGGGAAGCGGTACATTTGAGACATACACACTTCAAAATAGCAAGTTCCTTCTTGGTGAAGGAATCTACTGTTTGCATGTCACACCATGTGGCTCAGAAAAACCATACGGGGAATCACAGGCAGCAAAAGAAACCTGGGCAGCCACCAAACCCTAAAATAGCCTCCCGGAATCTGCGAAATGAATGCGTCGTCTTGCATGTTACATCATGTGAAGGTCGAAAACCGGAAGAATATCAGGACATGCAAGAAAAACTGCATCGGACCCTAAAATTAGCGTGAATGTTGCTAAAAATAAGTAAAGACCATCGTTTCATCTCCAAATTTTGCTGCAGCCCGAATAGTCGACATGCTCGAATGCTTTGTGTATTTGTGGAATCCTCAAAAATGTTATTGAATGCTTTGTAATTTCACACTTACTAAAATAGTAAGTACAGAATCGGATGTAATTCTTGAGAGCACTGAAACAATGTAACAACAATGTTAAGCTCAATTTTCAAATGTATTCACCTGGATTTTGACTTCAAATTGGTGGAAAGAAGACTCAAACCTAATTCCGGACTTATGTGGAAATTCATGTGTTAGGAAACAGAGGCAGGAGCGTCCTCGAAAAGCCCGGAGACTAGAGAGAGAGAGAGAGAGAGAGAGAGAGAGAGAGAAGAACCAAAGACAAAAGACCAGAATGGAGCAAAAATTAGGGGTCCCCATTTTGAATGGGGCAATGTGTGAAAAAGGTCACAATAGGTCATCTCCCTCTTGTCTTTTGATGGTATCAAATGCAATTGCAAATGATATATCCCACCCTAGCAGCAACAAACATCCACTTTTTGTGACAAATTTCCCTCCCCTTTTTTGGGGTCATGTTTTCCATGTCAACATTAATCTTTGCCCATATTTTTGCTACAATTTTATCTTTATTTTCTTTTTCTATCCTTGTTTTAGCTTCCTTCATTTTCATCCTAAAAGCTTCGCCCTTATTTTTTAGGAGGAATTCCTTGAATTCTTGGGTAGTGATGAATTTGTCATTTGACATAAATTCAATGCATGCTAGGGCTCTGACATCATCCTCCACTTGCCCACTAGTTTTAGAATTTAACATTCTATCATTGGAGGGCCTTTCAATCATGACCCTAGATGGGGGCTGCATCACCTGCATCATATTTGAATCATATGGAAACTCATCAGGGTCCAGAGGGTAGTCTACTAGGGATTTTGTTGTAGGATCAATCTGCTACAAAGGTGTGATCTGTTGGGAGCTCAATTGCTTTCCCACTTGTGAGGATGGACTAGGTCTAGCTACCTGAGGTAGTTTCAAAGGTACATTAGCCAATAAATTGGCTGCATTATCCAACATGGTCATGATTCTAAGGATTGGGTCCTGAATCTCTTTATGTGCACCTTTGTAAGAAGGATCTACCTTCTTTCTCCTCTCTTTTGCAATTTGTATTTTTACCCATTGCTCCCTTCTCTTTGTAGCTTCTGATTCTGAGGAGCAGTTTCTGATTAGGTCCTCATTTGGGTCATACTCATGTTCAAATGCAACAAGTTTGTACCTTATCCTAGCATCATGGATGAAATGCTTAGGATCACACTTCATCACTCTATCTACCCTCATCCTATAGGGTATCAACTTATTCAGAACCAACTCCAATCCTTCTCTGGCAGTGACTTGAAAGCCTGAGAAGACCAATGTAGATGGCAAGATTGCATGCTTCTTGTAATTCCTGAAATGATTCTTGTCTAACTCATTCAACTACCAGAAGATCTCCAGAAAGGCAATTCTATCTCTAACAGACTTAGGCAAAATGTGGGGTGCCACTGAGGAACCATAAACCCTCATCACTGTGGCATCTAAATAAAAGAACCAATCACCCCAATTGTGATCAAATCCCAACTTTGGTTGAAGATCCTTTGGTCTGAGAAATTTCCTTACCTCCTTAGATAACCACCAATCTACCCTCTAGCCCACATTCCTCAAATCTCTTTGACAAAGAATTCCTCAAAGATTTTGTAATTTGATGTATCATAGTTACTATCCTAGATGTATGTCCATTCTTGTATAAGGAGTAGCCTCTTCTGAGTATCATAGGATCTTATCTGCAGATGAGGAGACTAAATCTTCCTCCCATTGTAAAGAAGAATATGGCACAATAATGAATACCATTTAAGATGGACAATGTCTTCATTCTCTTTAATGGCACATAGGGCTTTGTGGATCCCATCTGAAATAAAGGCTGTAAAGTCATATGGCATGTTCACATCCCTACTCTGGATATCCACTGCCAATACCATCATGTTGATTGGTATTTGGGTCTTGAAATCCATTCCCAAGACCTGGCATAGGGCAAAGTAGGTCTTCACAAAATAGTCTTCAAAAATGTCATAATTGAAGGGCTCCAATTCCCCACTACCAAACCTTCTTAGTTCTCTGTTTTGACCTTTGGGCCTGAAACTAGGCAACCACTTCACCTTGTAGCTATCCCTCAATCTCTGATATTTTCCAATCAATGCTCCTAGGTCAATTGGGATCTAAGCATTTTTGTCTAGATTGAAGATCTCATAGATATAATTTATGTCAAAGTTTTCCAAAGAAATACCTTTCCCACTGAATATAACCCTTTTGTTTAGATTATAAGCCCCAACCACGACTCTAATTAGCTTGACATTGATGAAAACATTTGGGACAACTAGTCTCCCAACTCCCAACCTCTAGATTTTACTAATTGGTTTGTTAGCTAGACATTTTCTGAAACAATACTTGAATAGAGTATAGCCATGAATTGGAATTATGGCATCTTTGCAATAGTCATTTTTATTAATTACCCTATCGACTATTACCCCAGAACCCTGACCAATTCTAGGTCTCTTCGATGATCCAAGCTATTGAACCATTATGTCCTCATCCGAGGCTCTCTTAACCCCCCTTGAAGTTCTGATCATGGTTCCTAGGGTTAGGGCTTTTGATTACGAAAATAGGGCCTAGGATTTTTTGTAATTCTTTAAATTTTATGCTCAATTCAAAGTCTTGGGATTAATTATACTTCAAACCTAAAAAATCCTTCTTATCAAACTAGAATTAACCCTTTTAGGATGCAAGAGAATCAATAGGAAAGATAAAACCACTTACTTTTTACCGCAACAACCCTCGAAAAAGCTTTAGAAAACCCTTGCCATGCCAAAAATTATCGCAACCTTTGCTTTGCGAATCCTTTCACAATCAAGATAACAAATCTGGATGTAATTATGCAAAGAATTGGATTCAAATTGGTAGGTAAAGCCCAAATCCCCCATCAATGTTCACATGCATGAAGGCACTCCCTGCAGGTAGACATTTTTCCAATTTGAATGTGGGTCGTTGATCTTGAGAGATCAACGATTATCACGAACATTGAATTTCCCAACGTGAAATGAGAAACCTCTTTTCATTGCTACAACCGAACATGTGTCGCCATTTTGGGGCTTCACGAATGCAGAAAGAACAAACCAAACGCTCCCACAAAGATATTAACCTCTGTGAAATTAAAGAAAGGAGCGAGGAATGACATGCGACATGATTTTGGGAACTCATGGAAGGAACATTGAAAAGTTCCTGTGATAGAAGAAGGTTGTGTGAAAAGGAATTAACCCCTTTTCAAGTGCAAACAAAAGAATTTTGCTCATTTGTGGAAACTAATCTTTCGAATCAGATGGCTCTACAAAGCACATAGCTAGGGTGACTCAATCAAATGACGACAAGTGGTGCTAATTGGGATTTAGGTGGGGACCACTCAACGACCCTCAACACTTGATAACTTAAAATCCTTAAGATGCACATGCGGTAATCGGAACAACCTGGGGTATTAGGAAAAGGGGCTAGTAACACATGGTCAAAGAGATTTCGTGAAGCAACTTAAAGGACCAAGAGCCTAAAGAGTAGGTCATCGGCAAAAAAGAATAAAAAGGGAGCATGATTTATTATTTAACAAGCGGAGGACCTATACAAGTTAGCAGCGATGGGACATGTGTCATGGTTTTGCATGTTCGCGGGGAGACAATAACAAAATGAAAAGTGCCTCAAAACAAAGAGAGTCTGTGAAATAATGCCATGTGTCAAGTGGGACTCAGAGAGACCAAAGGTTAAGCGATCATTTAGAAGCATATAAAAGGGAGCGGACTTAATTAGTACTTAGGCAAACGGGGCCGGGCAGAAGATGAAACGGAGGCCTTGAAGACACAACTTAAGGGACCAAGTGATTGAGGCAGGGGGTCAATGGGAAAAAAGAAATAAAGAGCAAAGGCATTGGCTAGGGTTTTGGGTTTTTTCACAACCCTAAGGAAAATTTCTTGTACCCTTACAAATATGACACTATTTTACAAATTTTTGAAGGCATGGAATGGGCAAAGAGCCAAAATTTGGAAAAGCACTATCATACACCACCACATTTATACCTATAAACACCTCTAATCCAATATTTACATTTGAAATACATTATAATCACTCTAAACTAGGATAGATAACATTGTCAGAAGCTATCTTCATATTGAAGACCACCTACAAAAATAAAGTATATTGTTTGATCCATAAAATAAATATGGAAAACTATCAAACTTGGCCCATTGGGTAGTATGAATCTTATTAGTATAATATTAGTTATTTTGACAATAAATGATGTTATTGTTTTTAAAAGACATGCAACCACCATTTGTTGTAACTATAGTCTTATATAATTGCTGCCTATTTTCAGTTTGTACTTATTTTATATTTTGAGTCTATTTTCAATAACATAATCCCATTCTCTCTCTCTAAGAAGTCATTAATTTCTCTCAATCTCATTTCTTTAGTTTTATCAACATTGGTATTAGAGTGAAGAGTGTTGAGGATGCTTGGTAACACTAACAGGTACACCATTGATCTTATGGAATTTGAAGGTGTGGAAGAGAGCAAGAACATTGAATTGCAGACATCACTACTATGTGAAGTTGTGTGAAGCTAAATAGCAAAACATTGCAGCTAAAAATTGTGACCCGCTGAGAGTTTGTTCAATCATAATTTGTATTTGTGATTTGCAGTACACGACAAAGGAAATTGTTAGACTTGTGATTTGTTGCATGAAGGCACTAGAGGAAGGACATGTGATTTTTATTGATCGATACCAATTATGTGGGCACTTTTCTGCGTACACTCTTTGTGAGGGTTTTTGAAGTCATGAATGCACTAGAATATGTGATTTTCCAATCACGAGGTAGAATAGGGCATGTATAGTTGTGTTTTTAGGGCTTGTGTAGTAGGAGTTTGAGCATGCAATTAGCTGAGTTACAATCATGGAAATTGTAGAGGAGGCATTCCACTCATGGGTATTTGTGGTTATTTGCTCAAATTTATGTTTTGTAACTTTTGTACATAGTTTGCAATTTATGAAAAATATCCATTTCTAGTCTATGAAAAATCTTGTGGGTATGGTTTTTGTGAAAAATTCTACTTTGGGTGGAAAATAAGTTTATTTTTTTGAGTTGGTGAAAAATAAAAAAATTATAAGGGTTTGGGTTTGTGTATCCCTATCATGCAATGGCTAGTACTCAAAATATTGTTCTGCCATAGAAGTATAAGCTGAATGGTCAAAATCTTAATGTATGGAGTCATAAGATTTCTTCCATTGCTGTCTATAGAAATCATAATGTGGAGTCATAAGATTTCTTCCAATGCTGCCTATAGAATGTGTGACTAGATCCTTATAGGCACTAAAACTAGGGTTGCAACCAACTTGGGGGATTATGACGAGTGTCATAGGGAAACCTTGCTATTGTTAAACTTGTACATGTTTTATGGGCATTTCCGTGAAGTTTGTGCATCTACTTTTACAAGTACACTATGGAAAAATTTGCAAGACATGTATCAAACTTTAGAAAAGGGATGGGTTTTGTATTTAAATAAATTTTTTGTTTGCTATTAAGTTGAATGAGAGGGCTCCTTGTTTGAGCATCTTCTGAAAATGAAAGATGATACGGTGGCTTTGATAATCAACAACTCATCTCCTTCATTTGAGAAATTTGTGGAGTCTCTAAATTTGTCAGTGGAGACACGAACCCTAACTTTTGACTATGTTAGTATCTACTTGTTGGAGAAGGAACATAGACAAACACAACTAGGAGAGTCTACATTAGGGAGTTCAGAAAGTGCACTTGTGCATGGGTTAAGGCCAAACTTCTCATACTTCACAGTCAAAGAAGAAGGTGAACTGTTTTTACTATAACAAATTTGGGCATGTTAAGAAAGAATGGAGGAAGGAATAGTATGACTTGGCCCACAAGCCATGAGGTGTTATAGATGAAGAGTTTTCATCAATGTCATCTTCTAAAGACAATGTTGAAAGTAGTTGGTTATTTGACTTAAGAGCGCCTAGACACTTTCACATGTCAAAAGGATTGATATGTAAGGTTTATTGCTGATTCAAGTCATATGGATTCAATTTCACTCGGTGATGGTAGGTCACATATGGTTGAAAGGATTGTTGATGTAAGAATTGTATTAAGTGATGTTATCAAGTTTTAGTTTGCAATGTTAGGGATGTACCTAAATCGAACATGAATTTACTATCTATTAGTTAGATTACAAAAAATCTTAACATTCAAGTTCATTTTAGTGGGAAGGAGTGCATTGTTTCTACTACGAAATAGGATAGAATGGTTGCCCTAGGCATTGGGCAAGGTGGCTTGTACAAACTTTTTTATCCCTCCACAACTAATTTGCATGCCTTAGTTGTCCAAGAGAATGCCAATGTTCTTTGGCATGAAGGATATAGTCATCTTAAACATCAATATTTGGCCAAACTCAATAGAGCCCATATGGTTCAAGGGCTGTCTCCTACACAAGAAAAATACGATTTGTGTGTTGGGTTTTTGATTGGTAAACAAAAGAGGAAGCCATTTCTTACTGAAGGTGCATGATGTGCTATGGGCATTTTATATCTCATTCATGCAAATCTATGAGTCATTTTGGAAATCTCCCATTGTTTTTAAGTGGAGGTATTTTCTATTGTTGGTGGATGATTTCTCAAGGGAGATGTGCATTTACTTGTTGAAGAAGTCTGATTGCTTTGGTGCGTTTTAAAGTTAAAGGCATTGGTGGAAACTTTCATAGGGCATTAGATGAAGATTCTATGGCTTGATAATGGGGGGGTATTCACTTCCACTCAATTCAAAGAATTCTATGAGAAAGAAGATATTCAATGTCAATTAACTACATACACTCCACAACAAAATAGAGTGGTTGGAAGGCATAATAGGACTATCATGGAGATATCATGGTGCAAGATGTATAGTAGGAGTGTACCCTACCAATACTGGGGACAAATTGTCAACACAATGATTTATTTCCCAAATAAGAGTTCTTATAGAGTCTTGTGGGATATCATATAGGAGGAAGCTTGGTTTGGTAACAAGCGTGAGTTAACATTTTTTTGTGTTTTTGGTTCAGCCTCGTATACTTCAGTTCTTGAGTAGAGAAGGCATAAACTAGATTCCAAAAGTATCAAATATTTCTTTGTTGGCTATAGTGAACATTCTAAGGCATATATACTCATCGATGTTTCTACTAATGGAGTTATTGCTGGTCAGACTGTTGGAAAAGAAACAGAGCAATATTTTTCCCATATTTTGTAGGAGCTTATTGAAGTTCCTGAATCTAGTATTGTGATGCCTTGAAAGATGAATCTTCTAGTGAGTGAGTGTATCAACTCTTGGTTGGTTCTTCTCCACTTGCCATTAGAAATGCAAGATTGAAGGTGTATCCATTCCAGCTGAGGTTCCACATGTACAAAGTTCATCTTAGATTCTATTTGAGGATTCACCTTCACAACATTTGTCCATGGTGCATCAAAGACCTAAGTGGTATTCTTCCACTTTAGAAGGTGTGCTTGAGGATGAACGTCCACAATTAAATGCACGACATTGGAGGATAGGCAAGCCAATTGATGATTCAGTAGCTGAGCATGCTCATTTTGCTCTTTTTTCAATTTTTTTTTTAGGTGCCCACTACCATGAAAGTTGCTTGTGCAGATATTTCTCTCCATATCTGCACATTACAGGAGCAGTCTACCAATTTAGTGAATAAACCTCTTGGTCCTATTTTCTTTATCAAAAGTTGGGACAAGCTTGGTGTTGTTTCTAGTTTAATCATTAATGGGAAGTATAGGATAATACTAGTTATTGCTATAATAAGTGTTGTCTTTAGTTATAATTGTGTAACCGCCATTTGCTGTAACTATAGTCTTTTGTAACTGCTGTCTATTTTTAGTTTGTAACTACATTCCAATTTTAGTCAATTTTCAGTAATATAAAGCTGTGCCCTCGCTTTGAGAAGACATGCCAATTTCTCTCAATTTCATTTCTTCAGTTTTATAACTATTGTAAGAAACTACCTTTATATTGAAGAACACCTACAACAATAAATTGTATTGATTGATACATAAAATTAATATGGGAAGCCATCAAACTTGGCTCACTGGGGATGACGAGTCTAAGTGGAGGATGCTATTATGACCCTGATCAGGCTTATACAATATCAAGTGTGGTCCAAATTCATGTAGTGACATTTATAGAGAATTAGAAGACAAGAATGTAAGTAGTATATCTTTACTTTTGTTGTAGTCGGCCGTAGTCGGCCATTTGCTAATAAAACTATAGTTAGTGGGAATAATACATGTCATGTACTTTCGGGTAATCAAGTCCCGATTAGTGATAATTGTTGTTATGAAACGTCGTGTTGGTTGGTTACTTAACTACCGCCAAACGTTATATGTACTCAGTTTGCTGTAGTCGGGAGGAGGTTATGTGTGAATGGTCATAGTTGATAGCACTGTTGATACTTCTGTGATTGTACATGGTGATATTTCTGATAATGAATAAAGCATCTAATGTTCAAACATGATATATTTCTATTCTATTGTTCTGTTCCATGTTCTGCACATGACTTAGTTTGCTCAGTAGTACGTAGTACTTGAATTACATTCCGTAGAGAAAACATTTGGCGCTGTTGCTTGAGCGGACTAGGGAATCACTCGTCATGACAGCGTAATGGGTCTCTCGGCAGATGAACCTGTGGATAGCAATGAGGAAAGGGAAGACCTATTGACTGAAGATTTTATCAATCTGTGGAAGATATCATTACGAGATCACGTACGTAGGGAATCCCGTAGACAGGAGATCCCTGAGGAAGTTATTTGGGATAGGTTGGAAGTGAATGACGAGGTGAATCACCTCCTGAATCGTATGCCCAGATTGCTGGCCCGTCATTTCATTATTCTGCAAGACTTGCGAGAAGAAGAGGTTCGGGAACGCCGAAGGCATCAAATACTGCAGCGGTGTGAAGAGAGAACCAAATGAGAAGAAGAGCAACGAGACACTAGCCGGAGACGTACGACCGCTAGTCAACAATGATCGCCTGAATAAATTTTAAATGCCCGTACAGCCGAACAAAGACAAGAATCGAGTACCTAGCGGGCAGGAGACTCAGGAGGAGAAGGTTTGGCGATCACTCAGGCTACAAGAACAAGAAAACCAACGAAGAAGACTGCAGCAAGTTGGTAAGGAATTTGATGAGGATCTAATTGAAATAAACTAGAGTATTAAAAGAACACATGAGAATCTGACACAAAGACACATCCATTGAAAGAGCACATCAAAGTTTGGTGGAAGGGAGGGACGAAGGACCCTTCGGCACCCCGTACGTAGGAAGGTATGATCCTTATGAGAACGAAGATGAATTAAGTAGTAGCATCAGACGTTTTCAGGAGTTGTCCTTATCAGACGACGACGAACAGCTGACGAGTGGAAGATCTGAGCCCAGTACCCCAAGGCGAAGAGAGTACCGGAGGGCACCCTAGGAGACTCAAGGTGTTGAGGACGCTGAAGGAAGACGTGGGAGTGACTCGTACGTGGCCGAGAGTGCAAGTGGCGCACTGAAGCGTCGCGGGGAAACCAGTCTAATCGGGTCCAATACACAAGGAAGACAATGGGGAAAGATGGCTACTCCAGAGTGGCAGAAGTTGCCGAAGTTTATGGGGAATGGGTCAGAAGATCCAGTACGACACTGTAAGACATGTGAAACTATTTGGATAGCCAGCGGACAAGATGATCCGGACTAGTGGCTGAAAGCATTTCCAGCGAGACTCAGAGATAGTGCCATTGATTGGTACTCTGAATTAGATCAAGCACACAAAGCTACATGGAGATTATTGAAGAAAGCATTTCAAGAGGAGTTCAAACTCCTGCGGGATGATAGCGAGATTGTTGCGGAGATCTACAATACCAAGCAAGGAAAGCACAAGAGTGTGCGGACCTACAATCGAAGACTCAAAGATTTGTTGGGGAAATTGGAGGCACAACCGACCGACGGTTTGAAGAAAAGATGGTTCATCGAGGGCTTGCTTCCGTCATTAAGAAAGAAAATGAAAGTTGTACCTCCTTCGTTGTACGTCGAAGCATACAATCGGGCAATGGACATAGAAAGTGAAAATAAAACATCTTCCCGAGAGAAAAAGAAGACAAACGACGAGGAGAGTTCGGACAACAGCGATGTTGAATCCAGAACCGTACAAGCACTTAGAAAAGATATGATGCGAATGATGAAAGAATTGAAGTCCGACAAAGAGAGCGCGAGGGAAGCTTGAGAACTGTGGTGTACAGAGTGCAATGGGGAAGGTCACATAAAAGCGAACTGTCCAAAGAAGATGTTCTATGATATCTGCCAAGTTATGGGACATTACATCAAGGAATGCCCATACAATTTGAGAGCAAGGGGTACGCAAGTATTCTTCACTCAAGGAGAGCCGTCAACACCGCCGAACACACCACTGAAGCCCCAGTACAATAGCAATGCATCCCCTGGAGGTTACCGGAGCAACAGAAGTCCGAGAAACATGATATAGTACGATGCAAAAGGAAGGCCCATGATCCAATGCAGGAAGTGCAACGAATGGGGCCACTTCGCCAGGGACTGCCAGAACGGTCAAGGTTCGGGAGGGAGATTGTGTAAGTGGTGTGGACCAGGCGATCATGAAGATAACAAATGCCCTAAGCAAAAGGGTATCCACATGCTAGAAGTAAAAGAACAAGAGGTACTGGCGATCACCAGAGCACAAGCAAAACAGGCCACGTACCTAGATCCACGTACGGAGAAACAAAGGATGAAGGAAGCAAAAACTGAAGTGGAAATGGCGATGTTGAAGGAAAACAAAGTACCTCTGGAGAAGCTAGGAACCTCTCGGCGGTCGGAGGTGGAAACCAACATCATATTGCAGGTACTGCAGACCACCATACCGATCAAAGTAACTAACCTTCTCTAGACTATGCCGCAGTTGGGACTGGCGATCACAAACGTCATTGGGGATGGCAAGCAACCGCGATTGGAGGAATGAAGGAAAGAATTGATACTAGAACCGCCACCGTATGGTGAACAAACAATCGACCCAGTATTGCTCACAGTGAACATCGGGAAGATGCCAGCGGTCGTGCATATGGAGATTAGAGGGAATATCTTGACAAATACTATCATCGATGGAGGATTAGGAGTCAACGTACTACCCGAAGACACATGGAAGAGTCTTGGGAAGCCTACACTCTGGCCGCCAACATTCCAACTGGTTGGCGCTGATCAACATGGTATCAAGCCGTTGGGAACTTTGATGGCGCAGAAGGTGACGATCTGGACACAACAGTTTTTGCTAAATTTTGTTGTCATCCCATTACAGAGGAAAGCGTACAATGCACTATGGGAGAGGATGGTTGATAGCGGCGAAGACAAATCATAATTGGAAGAGGAACGCACTCTCGATCGAGAACAACGGGGGGAAGTATGTCATCGACTTGAAGAACCAGGTCGTGAGCGAAGAATTGCCTTCCTCCGGATCTGAATTGGATGGAGGTGAGTCGGATGTGGACGAAGGAAGGAAAGCTATGGAACCGAACATCGAAGGTGTACTTGAACTTGAGAGTTGTTCGGAGGACGAGACAAGCTCGCTGAATGGCTTATTTCATTGGTAGATGGAAGACTATGAAGTGTTCCATAGAGAGTGTAACATGCTACAAATCGGGGAAATCAAGGAAGAAGAGAAACAGGGAAGGCCCAGCCAAGCACTTCTGGCCGAGTATGGAGAGTACAAAGAAAGAGTATCAAAACTGGACAATATGCCAGTCCACAAGTCCGAACAGGTACGAGATGAAAAAATTGTGTTGGAGTTAAAAAATGAAAAGTATGAAAAAATTGAAAAATTAGAAAAAAAGAAAAGAGATGAGAGAGAAGAAAGAAATCAAAAAATAAAGAAAAATGGAAGAGAAAATGAGAAAAAACAAAACATGAAGAAAGAGGAGAGAGAAAGAGGGAGGAATAATAAAAGAGAAATAAAATTTGGGAAGAGAAAAATTGAAAAGAGGAAAAAAGAAAAATTAAAAATTATAAAAGGAGAGAAATGGGAAAAAATAGAAAGAATTAAAAAATTGAAGAAGGGGAAAAATAAAAGAAATTTGAAGGATGGCAAGTTATATAAGAAATCAAAAGGCAATACTCTTATTCAGCATATAGTACGTCGAACGGTCACCCTCGGGAAAGAAGAGGAAAGGAGAGAATTTTTTTCAGAAGCCAAGATAATCACACGAAGAAAGGAAGGGCGAAGCAGGAAGAAGTTAGTACGCCCTTGGTCCCTGTTGTGACCTTTTCACACATCGCCCCATTCAAGATGGGGACCCCTAATTTTTGCTCCATTCTGGTCTTTTGGCTCTGGTTTCTCTCTCTCTCTCTCTCTGTCTCTTTTCTGATGTTTATCTTTTTGGGATTTCTCCGCCTTTGAGCTTAAGCGTGAAATTGGCCAAGTCTGAAAAATTAGGGTTTCCTTTTTCCTGGTCAGTCCGAGGTCGAATAGGGTGAATAAATTGAAAACATAGCTTAACATTGTTGTCGGTGTGTTTCCAGCGGGCTCAATAAAATTTCATCAGAATTTTGGCAACTTACTATTTTGAAGTAAAGTGTGCAATTCCTGAGGACAATCCGTCGACATTTTTGAGATTAGAGCCAGTCCTGCTTGCATTGAGAACATATCAAAGCGCGTATTGCAAATTTGGTAAAGCGAACAACTTACTATTTTAGCGATTCGGCTTAAAGGGGCGATTCGAGGCTTCCGGTCACGGAAGTTTTCTTTGCATGTACGGATATTATTCCTTAAGGTTTCGAGACTTTGGCGATGGTATAACATGCAAAGCGAGATGACAACTTTCAGAATTCAGTCTTCCGAGGCTATTTTTAGGGTTTGCATGTCAGGATTTCTTTTGCATGTCGGATGATTCCTGATGGGTTTTTCGAGAGCTTCGCAATGGTATGACATGCAAATGAAGATGATCACTCAATAAGGAACTTACTATTTTTAGCAGGTGTGTCCGGCGATGCCATCTCTAGCAGTTCAGAATCATGAGCTGATCGCAATGCAACAGAAACGAAGACAAACAAAGATCATTTGATACGCATGCAATGCAAATTAGGGTTTCAAACTTCAGGACCCGAAAAGAGGGGCAAAAGGTCAAAATTTTCGAAAACCGGTGTAAACCACCGCGATCAGCATCCTTCAGGCTATCTGCTGGTAAAATTTGAAGTCAAACGGAGCACTTACTATTTATAGTAAGTCAATTTGGAAACAGGCTAAAAATAGCAAGTCAGGTGCATGCATTGATGCCAGCAGACAGGTCACGTGATGAGGAGCGCCTCATTCAAATTTCAAGTCAATCGGAGCTATGGAGGTACCAGAAGCAAGCAATTACTATTTATAGCAAATCACCTTCAGAAATGGGCTAAAAATGGCAGGCTGACTAAAAGTAGCAGTGTCAACAGGGCAACAAGGTCGTGAGGATGCAGTGTTCAAAATTTCAAATCGTTCTGAGCTTCAGAGATGCCAAGATCAGGGGGCTTACTATAAATAGCAGGGCATGGATAAACAGGTGAAGTCAAAAAAAAAAAAAATTTTAAGTCTGAAGCTTCGTCCTGCAGCCATGGCAAAATGCGCCCAAGTTGATGAGGAAACATGAAAAATTTCTAAGTATGAAAGTTCGTCCTGCTCGCCAGGTGAAATGCGCCCTCAAGCACAAATGGCTGAGAAAATTTCTAAGTCAAGAAATTCATCCTCCTAGAGGCCTCAAATGTGCCCATATTAAAAGGAAGTCAAGGGAGTCAAAGATGTTAATCCTGCAGCCTATGCAAAATGCGCCCATGCAGCAAATGGTCAAAGAAAGTCAACAACTTTCATCCAGCACCCATAGCAAAATGCGCCCATCTCAAGGTAGTGGCATGCTAAAAAATTCTAAGTATGAAATGTTTCATCCACCTCCTAGGCTAAAATGCACCCAACGAAAGAAAGGGCCAAAGAAGTCAAATGTTTTCATCCTGCATGAGGTGCAAAATGCGCCCAAATAGAGGCATGTGAAGACAAAATCTAGGAAGCTGAAAAGTCATTTGTTGGAGGCGTGGTAAAAGTCATCCTTCTCATCATGCAAAATGCGCCCACATTTGAGAAGTCAACAAGTCAAAGGGAAGGCATTAGAAAGTTATTCTCCTCTACATGCTATATGCGCCCTCATGCAAGGTAGAAATGTTTAAATTTTTTTCTAAGTGTGGGATATTCCTCACTACCTTCCATATGCGCCCATCCTCCACGCATGTTGAAATGCGCCCAAGACACAAAGAGGAAAGATGATAATTGCTAAGGCGCTGAACAAAGTAAAGTCGGTAGAGGAAAGTGACCAAGGCGTGACTAATATTCTTCATGACACATGAAATGTGCCCAAGGTGTTGAGGATAAAATAAAGAGTGCTAGGTGTGGTTATTATTCCTTTCAAGTGTCATAGGATGATGTAAGTGTTGCTAGGCGTTGTGCTAAGCCTATAAGGTAAAGGTGGCAATGATAAAATATGAGTGGCGCTAGGAATTAAAATATGTTAAGCGTGATATGCTTTCAAGAAATATTTTTTTAAGAGAAGATGAATTTTCTCACCACAGGACGATGAAATAAAATTTTTCTAAGGCAAATTTTCAAAGTGCTAAGTGATTCAAATTTTCCAAGGCAAAGTATTTTCTTCCTTAGAAAATACGCCTAGAGCTCATGGTGGTGGATTCTTCTTCCCGAAGCACGAACAATTTTCCAGTGATGGAGTCAGAATGATGATAATGCAGGATGAACTTCAAAATTTCTCAGGTCAGAGCAACAGGATGATCACAGATGGATTTAAATTGATGAAGTAATATTTTCTAAGGTTCAAAAAAAATTTAAAAATTAAATGAAACCGTTCGTTGGGTACCCATGGATTCGAAGCATTCTGAAGAAAATTTTCTTCTAGGTACTGAACATTTGTGATGATGGATGGATTTCCATGTCTTCCGCACTCTGCCAACACTTTTTCAGTGAAGAATTTAATCAGTGCTCAAATTGTGAGAATTTCCTAGGGGATAATTTAAAATTTTCTAAGGCAAGTGTGAAGAAAATGTGTTTTCAAGGTAAAATCCTCCAGACGATGAATTTGAAAGGAACTGCCTAGGTGAATTTGCTTAAATCCTTCTTGAAGATAGTCTTCTTGAGCCAGAGATGGATAAAATCAAAGTTGTCAGAGCTCCAGCAGGTGAAGTGAATTCCTTGAAGAAGATGCAGTTGAAGTTAACACCTTCGAAAGATGATCTTAAAAGTGCATCTTTTAAATACGCCCTTGAGGAATATAGATTGAAATCTGGCTAAGGCATGAAGAATCATGAAGAAGGTAGAAGTTGGCTAGTGGAGGCGATGAACGCTTGGAAGTTGGAGCGTGAAAATTAGGTAAGTAAAGTGATTTTATATTATAAAAGTGTTCTAATACCCTTCTCCTTGCTTGTTTTGCAGGAGGAACGTCGAGACCAAGCAGGTGATGATTTAAAATGATGAAGAAAACAATCCAAGATGACATTTCGGCCTCGAAGGAAAAAGTTGCAAGAAAATGGCTAAGTGTTGACTCAAGTGACAAGGAAGAAGTTGAAGAACAACGTCAAGAAAGAAGATCAAGAACAGTGTGAACGCGTCTACAAACGAAATCTTCTAGAAGGGTGGTGGACATTAATGCCTCATTTATTATCCCACTCTCCTTTGTGGCGGTTTTTAGGGCAAATCTTGTTTAGGGCTGAGGTGGCACAATCTGGGCCATCCAGCCGATTGTAATCTGAGCCGTTCGTTGGACTTGGCCAACTATAAAAGGGGGAGTCCCCCTCATTTGTAATCTCATTAGAAGGAGAATTAGATCAAGAGTTAGGATAGTAGAGAAGGAGTAGAGAGCAATTAGATAGTTGATAGTATAGTTTAGATTGAAAAGGAAGGAAAGTCTTCCCTTTGGATACTTTGTAAGAAGTTGTCATGTATGCTTTCATAATAAAAGAATTTTCATTGATGGTGAATTCTTCTTTGTTGTGAATAGTTGTTGAGGCTTCTTCGTTCTTCTAATTCACGTAGCATCTTAAAGTAGCTTAAAGTAAAGTAGATTTCATTTCATGCAAGTACTTAACAATTGTGGAATGTGGTGCTGGATTTGAACAAGACTTTGCTTGTCCATACCACTAGCGGGCTCACTGACGGTGGGTTCGCCTTGCGTGGTCAACTGGAACTTTGTGAAACTTAACTTCGATTATGGTTTATATGTTGGCGTGCATCGTTGTGATGGTGTCTTCATGCTAAATCGTGATCTGAACATCTTGAGTCACTCCCCTGAAGATTGCACCAGTTCCGCGGAAGCTGTCCAAAGTGAGGCAAAACGGAGCTTGGTTGAAGCTTGTGAGAATTGATCGCCATATCCCACACCTTAGAGTAGACTAGAACATTCTTATCCCTACACCCATTTAATTTCAGTTCATTTCCGGTTAGGATTAGGAAACTTGTGCTCACCTGCCAAATCATTTGAATTACACGAAGGCCCTTAGTCTACTGTCTATTGTCAGCTGTCGAACAATTGTGTAAGTCCCCTCGTAAGAACACAGCAACTCACATCAAACTAACTGAGGGTATTCTAAGTATTCAGAACCTTGGAGTTGAAAGCATGATCTTACTCGCAATCTTAGCATGCTGAATACTTTGTTCAAGAGAGGATAGAGTATCCGTTGGGAAACTTTATTCTGTGTTGGTGCGGTCTCAAAAACCACGTCAGTAGTGCCTAAGGAAGTCTATACGATTAGCTTGTCTGGAGAAGGCCGTACGCTGTAGAGAAGCTGTACGCCCTAAGGGGAAGTCCGTACGCACAAGAGGAGAGGCCGTATGCTGCATTACTCTTATTCAGCTTATAGTACGCCGAACAGTCACACTCGGGAAAGAAGAGGAAAGGAGAGAAATTTTTTCAGAAGCCAAGACAATTACATGAAGAAAGGAAGGGCGAAGCAGGAAGAAGTTCATATGCCCTTGGTGCCTAAGGAAGTCTATATGATTAGCTTGTTTGGAGAAGGCCGTACGCTGTAGAGAAGCCGTACGCCCTAAGGGGAAGTCCGTACACACAAGAGGAGAGGCCGTATGCTGCATTAGAAAAACCGTACGCTTTAAGAGGAAGTCCGTACGCACAGGAGAAGGAAAGGCCGTACGCACAACAACAGATGAATCCGTACGATGCAAAAAGAAGGCCGTACACTCAGTTAAGGAAGCCGTATGAGTTGAAGAGAAGGCCGTACGCTCAGCTAAGGAGGCCGTACGAGTTGAAGAAGAGGCCGTACGCTTTGACAGAAAAGAGGCCGTACGAATTAAGGAGGTCGTACGCCGTGCTAAGGAGAAATCCGTATGACATATTGAGGAGTCCGTACACATAAAGAAGCCCGTACGCATAAAGAAGAAGTCCGTACGCATAAAGAAGATCGTACGCATTGAACAAAGGAAGGCCGTACGGTGTAGAAAAGGAGTTGTACTCAGTGCTGACTTGAACAAGGGGAGACATCAGAAGAGGGAGTCAAATGCAAATGCCGTACTAGTTGCCAGCAAGAATCAGTCATGTCCCCTTCTCAATGACATCTCTCGGAGTACAGGATTGGCCTATCATACGACCCTCGTAGGTGATAGACTGGATAGAGGGTCACGTTGGAGCTTGGCTCAGCTTCAGTTGGCAGAGTTGATCAGTTGGCTTTCGTTCGGCTCATTCGGAGACTTCTTGCAGAAGTTGCTATTTTAGCAGTTCTTGGCGTCGGCGTGGGACCCGCTATTTTTAGCAGTATGGATTTGGCGGTGTTGAATCGCGGTGTTCATCGGCAGGCGGTCGATCATCGGATGGATAACGAGAGAAATATTAATATTTAATTGTATTAATTAAATATTAATTATTTGAAGATTATAATATAAAGTTATAATATTAAATTATAACTTAAGTGATTCTGTTTGAGGGGGTCGCCATCATCAGAGAGGGGGCCAAATTGACAATTATATTTTATTATAAAAATTTGGCTGAGACTATTGAAATAATAAAAGAATTAAAAGTTCGAATTTTAATGAAACCCTATTTTTGAGGAAATCGCACTTTTGAGGTTATAGTGCATTTGCCTTGGGTTTTGAGCCATTATGTGATTTATTGTGAATTGAAAATTGATCAACTTGATCTGAGCAAGAAACTTTAGGGTTTCAAGTTCGAAATTCTTTGGGGAACGAGCCATCTCCATCGAAGCAGTTCAGAGGGTGTGAAATAACACCTGATCTATTGCAGCTGAGAGATTTCTTCATTTAGAAGAAATTACAGAGCTTCATAGTGATTCAAACTTCAGAGTTATCAGAGATATTTTTATTCAGAGGAGTTATTGCACAGAGGCGCCAATATTCATCAAACCTTGAGATTCTCACAAGGGCCGTACAATTTTATTTATTGCTGCTGTGTACCAGGCCGTACATTTCTGTACCAGGCCGTACCACCTTCAAAAAGGGCGTATTCTTTCCTTGAGGCAAAACGCCTACTTTTGGATCAGTCTTTCACTTCTGGCTTGTGCGCCTATACCTCTGGCATGATCCTGGAACTTCAGAAGGAGGGAGAAAGAAGTTTATTTGCAGCCGTATCAATTATTTGCAGTTGCTGATTACCAGGTTCTTTCAATAAAATATTGCTATTTCTTATTTGCATGCTACCAGATCCTTATTGTATTGATACTATCTGAACAATAAAAAATGCACCTTCAATAGAACTTGCATTTCTTATCCATATTGTCAGTTTAGTAGTTTATCTAGATTTTATATCATTTATTATCAAAATCGCCATCTTTCATATTTTATGCAAAAACGTCAAAAACTACAAAACAATCAAAAAAACCAAAAACCTTCAGAAAATCATAAAAACAGTCAGATACAGTGAAAACGGGGAAACAAGGGTTTCTACAGCCAGTACGGTAATTGGAGTGCCGTACCATCCATTGCCGCACCAAGCATCAACCGAGAGAAAGTAAAGTCTAAGAAAAACAATGCAAAATCTGTATTTTTTGGCTCCGTCAGCACTATTTAGAACCTGTGGAAAAATCATGAAAATGAGGCATGCAATGCAGTTTTGAGTGGTTTCAGAAGAGTTAAATTGGTCTTGGTGGCGGGGGTGTTGCCCCGCAGACCCCCTCAAGGGGCGCTGCCCCTTGACCTCGTTGGGGGCATTGCTCCCAGACCCCCGCAAGGGGCGTTGCCCCTTGACCCTGGTGGGGGCGTTGCCCCCAGACCCCCATCAAATTTATTGGAATTGCCAATTTGCAGTGCAACCAACCATCATAGTGCAGTCGCAAGAGTAGTTGGCTGCTGAGCAGACGAGACTTGCAGCTCTCGAGGAGAAGTTGGTAGGGAGAGACGGAGTATGGGGTAAGAGTGACCATCAGATGGCAGAGGAGGATCAGCTAGTGGTGGAAAAAGATACACAGGTGGTTGAGGTGCATCGACTTTCAGCCGATAGGGAGAGTCAGCCATAGGGAAAATAAAAGGAATTGGCCAGCACCAAGCAAGAACTCGAGTTGGCATTTTTGGTTTTCAGTCGTTTGGAAGACGACTTCTTTTTGGGGGGGGATGATGTAAGTAGTATATCTTTACTTTTGTTGTAGTCGGCCGTAGTTGGCCATTTGCTAATAAAACTATAGTTAGTGGGAATAATACATGTCATGTACTTTCGGGTAATCAGGTCCCGATTAGTGATAACTGTTGTTATGAAACGTCGTGTCGGTTGGTTACTTAACTACCGCCGAACGTTATATGTACTTAGTTTGTTGTAGTCGGGAGGAGGTTATGTGTGAATGGTCATAGTTGATAGCACTGTTGATACTTCTGTGATTGTACATGGTGATATTTCTGATAATGAATAAAGCATCTGATGTTCAAACATGATATATTTCTATTCTATTGTTCTGTTCCATGTTCTGCACATGACTTAGTTTGCTTAGTAGTACGTAGTACTTGAATTACATTCCGTAGGGCAAACAAAGAAACCTTGAAGAATTTACCATGGAATTTATTATTGCATTGAAACTTATTAATATAACATCATATAGACATCAAAACTAAAGACTCAAAGATAGGAAAAATTTAAGAATAAAAACTGTTCTATGTGATATTATGTGTCGAAAGCTTTGGGATAATACTTTGGATGCATCTTCTAGGTAAAATACTAGTAATTTTATTTTATATTTTAGGTGTTAAATTCTTTTCTTTTGTTTCCTGTGCTTCCCTGCCAACATCAACTCACATATCCATATAAGCAAGTACACAAAGTTGAAAGTATATAGCTATAGTGATTTTAATCTAATTTATTATTTAAGCATATTCATCAATGTAGTCATCAACTTGCTTGGAATTGTCAAAGGGGATTTGTGGTGGTGAGCATACAGCTTGGGATCAGAGCATGACATCAACTGATAACTGTTCATTTGTCACTTGATATCAATTAGGTACTCTGTGACAATAAAAGACAATGAGTTCAGATTCAATGATTGTGATTTTTGCAAGTTAGGAAACTACATGGGAGATGTAGAATGGTGTCTCCTGATGTTGAGATAAGCCTCAATACTCATCTCTAGTCTGTGCCTCCAAGATACATCATAATTCCCCAAAGATCAATCTCTAGACTGAGAGTATCAAGTGATTTCCTTATTATGACAATGTTTTTTATTTGGAGCCCTCTTTGATTTGATTCCTCTTTTCCTTTTCGAAAGCTAGTATGAATTTACTAATTAAAACTACAATTTAACAATCATAGACAAGAGAGGCACATTCTTTTATCTCATTGATATGAGATAAAATACTTGACAGATGGAACAAGCTAAACACCTCTTTCCATATGGTTTCTTATGCCTAGATCTTAAAGTGGTATGATATTTAACTTAGAAAACGATAGGCCTGCCATGATAGAGTTAATAAAGATATTCTTTGTTTTAATAAACAAAACTTATGACATTGGAGATGTTCAAGAATTTGGGATATTTGTATTGCCTTGAGGAATATTTCATCTAGTCTTGTTGGTTTGATATGGATGCATATTTTAACTATTGTACTTTCTAAAGTGATATATTTTGCAATATTTGTGGATCATTTTCATTTGTTGCAAGTTACTCAATTCATGGTGCCATTACTTGTTTAACGAAACACTTGTGTTTGGTATATAATAACTTAAAAAGATTTTTTTTGCTTTTTTTGAAACCAGATCACTGAAGAGTTTGATGAAGTACCAGTTTCCAGTCGGGGATTTGGAATTCTTGATGTTGGATATCGTTCAAAGGTAGAGAGTTCTTACATACTGTACCTCTCTGAGGTTTGTTGTAAAGTGTATACATAGCAAAAATTTTGTTGCCGAATGTTTAAAATTTCTACTCCTTGCATTCATCCAAGAATTTAGTGTCATTAATCCTATTCTATAGTTCAAATAATTTATAAGGTTTTACTGTCTTGCAAGTGTGGGTTGTTATTTTCTCCATTTGGCCTTTAATGTTTTTGATGTTTGGCATGACTACCATTTCGGCAATTCCTTGGGCTGATTAATTTTAATTATGCCAACTTTCTACGAGCTCAACAATCCTACACATGATTCACATTCAAAACTATTAAGGTATTGTATAATGCCCTACATCATTCATGTACTTTTGTATGTTACTCTTATTTTTCCTTTCTATTTTTGTCAGCCATTTTCTGTTGGTCACCCTCTAATAAGTTTTGTAGTTACTGGAAAATGTGGTTTCAAAGCAAGCTCAAATTTTCCTTATCAAGTATATCCTTGAAAATATTATAATAAAATTTACGTATTAAAATAGGCCAAGACTCCACACAAGACTTACAGTCTTAAGTTCGCTATCAGTTAGTAACTTAATAGGCAAAAGAAAGATATCATAACATGTAAACATGTCTTATTTAGATACTAGGAACAATTAGGGTAATCCAAATGATCATTCAGTGCAAACTTTTGGCATTCCGAACACTAAAACATTGATTTGCAGCTTTTGAGACTTCAACCTTTCTAGTGAGGGGGATACCTACAGGGCATTTGGAGCTGCGACCCTTGAATTCACAAGGAACTACGACCCAAATTTCAAAAAATAACTGGCCAAGAATAGACTCACTGTTGAAGAATTAAGAATGACCCAGGAACTGATGAATTTTGGGAGAGCTGGTGGAAACTTGTAGAAATTATCCGTAAATGATAATACATATTGCTAGATCAATCATGTCCATTCTGATCTCATGACTGATCATAATGACTGATCAAAGCCATAACAGAGGAGTTATGGTCTTAACAAGTTGTCAGTACTGAATTTCTAAGAAGCACTATCAACTCTGAATTTCAGTAACCGTTGGAAGACAAATCACTCCATCTTCCAACAGAGACTCTTCCACTCCTATTATAGACACTTGTATAGAGATCTAATGCAATCGAGAGTATAGCTTAAATATCTCCTCACAAAGATTTGTTGCACACACCTGTTGAATCAACATAGCTGCTAATTCTTTTGTCAGAACCATTATCTCATTGGTATAATAAATAATTATAATGCATGTATTCTTCTTTCTTGTGTATGCCTTAAGAATTTTGTTTTCTGTTTGTTTTTCCTGTTCATTTTGATGTTGTTGGAGATGTTATTGACTTTATTCTTTCTGTTAAGGCCTATCCTGAGCTTTATTCTGTGTATTTCCTTTGTCCTGGTTTGAATTGTTAACTATGGTTAGATATGGGTGAGAGGAAACCCTAGGTAGATGGCTATTTTCATGGTATACATGGCATCTGAAATGGATGTTTTCATAATCAACTTCTTGTTCCCATTCTATTCTTACTACCTCCAGAATAATGTGATATGGGAGTGGTTTTTAAAAGTTCGTATTGACACATATTCTGGTGTAATTCAGTACCCTTGGGTTCATGGCGATTTCTGATGTAATCATGTATTCTCCTATGGCACTATCTATTCTTCTAAGAGCACATTCTTGCCATTATTCACTTGGAAGAAGAGGAAGTCTTACCCATATAGGGACTGCATTGTAAAGAATAAAGATTATTAGTGGGATTGAACACTAGAGATTAGTGCTTCATGAATATGCCTATTTTCTTCATGAACTATGGTCTTCTCTGCAAGATCTGGTATTTTTCCTTTGTTGTGATGCAGATTTCCATGAAGTAACCTTTTGATATTGGTAAATTTCCTCTGAGCCAGAGCGTTTCCAATTGTCCTGGATCCAGATTTTTCCTTTGTTGTGATGCAGATTTCCATGAAGTAACCTTTTGATATTGGTAAATTTCCTCTTAGCCAGAGCGTTTCATGCTATTTACATGTCTTTTAGATGCATATTAGAGGGTGTTTCTGTAGGTGAAAGTTGTATCAGATTTGAGCATTATTCATATGAATGTAAGCCAAGAGTCTTGGCATCTTCTCTCATTGTCATTGTAGAAGAGATTGCATTTCAAATCAGATATCATCATTTGAGGGTTATTCATGATTATGATGTTCATTTGGATAATATATTTGAATGCTTGCGAATTATTTGTCATAATGACTATGGCTGTAGGTGTTCTTAGTTTATGATCAGCTTGTTTGACAAGTATTTGTATTAATGCTATACGCTGTAGTTGCATACTTGCTGCCATAGAATGCATACAAAGTGTTTGGCATTATGACTACTAGTTGTATTTATCAATTTCAATCATTGCTATGTATGAGAAGGGGTTGAGAACAGTCAGTTTACCATTCTCTTGCTTTGTAAATCAATCATGCATCACTAGTAGCATGTTAAGCACTAATTGCAGCACTTTTGAAGTCATTTCCAAGCAACTAGATCAGACTGATAACTCAGACCAGCAAGCCGGAAGTTTGCATTCGAATTGTTTGACGAAATTTCAAGGGAACAAAGAAGAGTTTTTGAGTCAGCTTAGGCTAGGCTCATCACAAAACTTGAAGAACATCACTGAAGCACGAAAAAGCTGTAAACAATTGTCGAATGGTGACTGCTATAGTGCTGAAATGAAGAACCTCATTTGAAACAGATGATGATCAAGATTAAAAAGAAAAGAATCTGCATGAGTGCCCCCAATGGCACTTCTTGAATCAGATAGAAAATAAAGGTAAACATCTGGAAGTCGAAGATACAAATGGCACAACTACCAATAGTCTGAATAATATTGATCAAGTGAAAACAAAAATAACCTCTAGAAACAGGAATGCAAGGGTGTACATATGGTAAATGTTCCATCTCACGGAAATGCATGGGTAATCAACTATTGCATTTGCCTAGTACATAGGAACAAGAACTAGATACATATATCACTTCAAAATAAAACCAAACAAGCATTAGCATGTAAGAACCCTGGTGGTTCTCAACCCCGAAACCCTAACTGTAAATTTTGTTTTTGCAAGTTTTTGGTTTTTGATAGATTTTTGCAAATAAACAGAAAGCTGCGATTTTCTTAAATAATGCTTAAAAAATTCAAAATAAATCCTATAACATGTAATAGGCGTAGATCTTGCTCATAAATAATAGGCGCATCATTTTATTGAAGATCTAGAGCATTTACAATATAGAAATAGGACAGATGAATTAAATATGAATTTATTTCAAAAACCTGGTTTTCCCTTGCAGCCGCCTGAAGAATTGATGGAGTACGGCTAGCCTGAATCTCTCAGCACAGGAACAACAAGAGTCTTCAGAAACCCAAAGCGCACCAAATACAACTGTCAGAGGCCAAGAATCCAAGGCGTTGTCACTTCCAATGAAAAGTACGGCTTTTTTGTAGTGGTACGGCTTGTACCAACAGTAATAAATAATATAGTACGACTCAATGAAATGATTGCCAGATCTCTGTAGAAACAGTTCTGTGAAGTCGCCTCAACTGCTAGATGACTGTTCTCTGTTAAACCCTGAATAAATGAATCAATGAACTCAATCTGTAACCCCTGTGTGAAATCACTAAGATGCAAGCTTCAACTGGTATTGCACAATCTTAGTCTGCCAATTCCTGAAGAGGTATCGTTCTCTAGAAACGCTTCGTCTGCTGAAACCCTAGGTTTTGCAAACTCCAATGCTCAAAGCAAATACAAGACAAATTTGAATAACATATCATAATGGTTCGATTTGTCTTTCCTGTGAATATATATCTCTCTTGAAAAATTCGACCCAATAGCTCTTTTTAATAATCATTTAATGAAATGATTAAATTCGCCTTTTAGACTTAGGAGAAATTATAAATAATTAAATGACGTCTCATAAATGAATAATAATTATTCATTATGTCAAATATATCACTTTATTATAAAGTATTAAAAATACTTTATAATATACCATTTAATCATTAATATTTAAATATATTAATAAAGTGACTTTAATACAAAGTCAAAATATTAAATATTCAATAATCATTAAATACTCCTTATTTCTCCATCTGACCATCAAACTGAAGAACTGGGTCGACTCTGAGCTGACCAGCTGAACCAGGTGCCCTGCCAAAAATAGCAGCTTGCCTGCCTACTTTCTAAAAATAGAAAGTCTCTGAAAAACCACTTAGAATGATTTTGCGAAGGCCCAACCTGAAACAACCGCAATACTCAAGCTACAAAACACTGAGTAAAGCGCTCGAAGATCCTCTGCAGACACATCTCACCACGAGGATCGAAATAATAGGCTAACCACATAACAGCTGGGCCGACTAGGATGGGGACATAGTCCTCCAAATTGCTTGTCCTCAAGCAATCTCAACTCGATGCTGTAAAATCTCCTCCGGACTCCCATGTAGCATCCTCATTGAGATCTCTCCACTTGATCAGATATTCCCCGATCACTCGCCCTAAGGTGTCTCTCTCTCATCTCAAGGATGGCCTCAGGTACTAATATCAACTTCCCTTCGTCATCAAGGGGTGGAAAACTGGAGAGGGTATCACATGCTGACCCAATGCCTTTTTCAGGCAAGAAACGTGAAACACATTATGGACCTTGCTATCAGTTGGCAAGTCCAACTCATAAGCAACCTCGCCCACTCGTCTGACAACACGAAATGGACCATAGTAGCGAGGCTTCAGCTTCTCTGCCCCACTCTTCCGCAGAGTAGACTGACGATACGGCTGCAACATAAGGTACACCATATCACCCACATCAAAAGTACGCTCAACCCTCTTCTGATCAGCATACTGCTTCTGCTGATTCTGTGCCCGTTGGATATTGTCTTGGAGAGACCTCAAAATGTCCTGCTGACTCTGCATCATATCCCCTGCACTCGGCACTCTGCTATCGCTCAATATCAAATCCAAAAGGTTGGGCGCCTCATACCCATACAAAGCCATAAAGGGTGTCATCTGTATCGTCATGTGGTGAGTCGAGTTATAACAATACTCGCATAGATAGATCCACCTCACCCAAGCTCTCTGCTGTCCAGCTATATACTTACGCAAATAACCTTCCACCCACTTATTGACAATCTCGCTCAGCTTCATTTGTCTGCGGATGGTAGCTGGTACTCGGAGTTAGTTCGGTCCCACAGAGTCTGAACAACTCCTGCCAAAAGTTGCTCATGAACCGACTGTCTCTATCACTGACTATCGTCCGAGGCAACCCATGCAACCGGAATACCTCTCTGAAAAATAACTCTGCAGTTTGCGATGCTGTGAAGGTAGTAGTAATCGGGAAAAAGTGCGCATATTTAGTCAACTGATCAACCACTACGTAGATGCAATCTTTACCTTGGGCTTTCGGCAAGCCTGTGATAAAGTCCATCGATAAACACTCCCACTTCCTGTCAGGTATCGGAAGTGGTTGGAGCAATCCAGCCGGATATGTGTGCTCCTGCTTGTTCTGCTGGCAAACAGAACACTCTCGGACATACTGTAACACATCAGTTTTCAGCCCTTTCCAAGTAAACCGTTCCCGAATCATTTTATATGTCTTATAGTACCCGGGATGGCCCACCATAGGGAGATTATGAAAGGCTCTCAAAACTGTAACCCTCATCTCAGAGTCAGGAACCAGAAAAATCCGCCCCTTGTAAATGATCAAGTCATCTACAACAGTATACCTATCATCCCGCTCTGTCCTGTCAACAATGCTAGAAGCCCATGGGTTCTTAGCATACTCCGCAATAATTTGATGCCTCCAATCCTCTGTGATCTGTGCCATGGCATTCAACTGAGGTCTACGAGACAAGGCGTCAGCTACAACATTCTGCTTCCCCTTAATGAAGGTAATGTCAAAGTCATGACTGCAGTTTACTGACCCATTTTTGCTGCCTCTCATTCAGGTCTCGCTGTCCAAGGAAGTGTTTCAGGCTGTTATGATCTGTACGAACACTGAATTTGCTGCCCACCAAGTATTGCCTGAACTTAGCCAAAGCATGAATAATGGCTAACATCTCCTTGTCGTAAATGCTGTAGAACCTCTCAGGACCCCTAAGCTTCCTGCTCTCGAAAGCAATAGGATGTCGCTCCTGCATCAAAACGGCACCAATGCCCTCTCCTGAAGCATCACAGAATAAATCAAATGACTTTGTAAAGTCAGGCAATGCTAGCACTGGACATGAAGTCATGATCACCTTAAACCTATTAAAGCACTCCTGTGCCTGCGGTGACCAAGTAAAAGCCCCCTTCTTTGTCAAGTCAGTAAGGGGTGCGGCGTGACGTGAGAACCCACTAACAAATCTCCTGTAGAAAGCACACAACCCGATGAAGCCTCTGAGCTGCGTAAGGTTCTCAGGTACCGGCCACTCAACTATAGCTCGGACCTTTTCAGGGTCCATACTCACTCCCTTGGCACTGATGATGTGCCCCAAATATAACAACTCCTCCATACCGAGCTCACACTTGGATTCCTTAGCATAGAAAGACTCATCTGCTAAGATACCCAAAACTGCATCTAAGTGAGCCAGATGCTCCTCCCATGACCTGCTATAAACCAGAATGTCGTCAAAGAAGACCAACACAAATCTCCTCAACTGAGAACTGAAAACCCTGTTCATAGTCGCCTGAAAGGTGGCAGGTGCATTGGTTAAACCGAAGGGCATAACCAAGAACTCGAAGTGACCGCAATGACATCTGAAGGCGGTTTTCTCAATATCCTGCTCCCTCATCTGAATCTGGTGGTACCCGGACCTCAAATCAATCTTCGTGAAGAAGATAGCACCGTGTAACTCATCAATCAACTCATCGATGCGTGGTATAGGGTACCTATTCTTAATTGTCCTTTTGTTGAGCTGCCTGTAGTCTATGCACATCCGAAGTGATCCATCCTTCTTCTTCACCAATACAACCGATGAAGCAAAAGGTGAATTGCTCGGTCTAATATGCCCCATAGCTAACAACTCGTTGATGGTCTTCTCTATCTCATCCTTGAGTCGTTTCGGATGTCTGTAGGGCGTGATCATAACGGGCTTTGCGCCCTCCTCCAACTCAATGATATGCTCCGTGCCTCTGTCTGGAGGTCTACCAGGTGGAATGTCACTAAACATTTTGGAGTGTTTAGTCCTCAAGATCTGAATGTCAGGGTGGTACTCACCCTTCTGCTGCTCCTGCTGGGCTGGCATCAACATGCACTCTGCTGCCCAGTCAACCATATCATGGTGAATGAGCCTCTCCATCCGCCTGAATGAAACCATCCTCAGATTACTGTCTCGAATAGCCTTGATGACATGAGGTCTCCCATCAACCTTGAACTTCATCTCCATGTCACGCAAATTGAGTGTGAACTCACCCAAATCGTGCAACCATGCCATCCCTAACACCACATCAGTATCTCCCATGTTAACAACATAGAATTCAGTCTTGAATTCATAGTTGTTCAGTCGCATCGGAAGATCAGTAATCTTTCGGTCACATCTGAGAGTGTACCCATCAGCCACCTTGACTCGAATACCCTCAAATGCCTCTGTCTGAATGCCACGTCTCTCCACCAATCGTGCATCAATGAAATTATGTGTAGGACCCGTATCCAGTAAGGTAATCACCTTCTAACCTGCTAGGAGCCCGCGAAGTCTAAACGACCCATCTCTCTGAAGGCTAGTCAAATGGGCTTCCTGTAGGTTCCTTCCACCTTCGTTTTCACCCTCATTTTCGGACCTGTCATCATCTGAATGCTCGGAATCAGCTTGCTGGTCTGACAGATCAGATTGCTCTTCGCCCTCATAAAACCATTCCATCTGATTATTTTTGACCTTAGGACGAAGTGGGCATACATGTTTTTCATCGTAGGGTGCCTTGCACCAGAAACACAACTTTTTCTTCCGCAATTCGTTTAGTGTTTCTCTGTCAAAGGGTGATGCATTATGTCTCTTAGGATCCGGTTGATCCCTCCTTCTGTCAAAGGGCTTATTCCTGTCAAAAGACCTATTAGGCCTTGTGTAGGGTGTCGGACTTGAATTGAACTTGCTGCGAGGTGCTGCAAGCTCCATGTTCCGCGCCTTCCTCATGGCCTCCTGAAGGGTAGGTGGGTCAAAAGCCTTTACCCAACCTCTCATAGGTTCTGTCAAACCCTCAACGAAGAGTATAATGAGTCTCCGTTCTGAAATACCAGTCACCATGATTGCCACTCTCTGAAACTCACCAATATAAGAATCCAAACTACCTGTCTGCCAGAGCTGAGCTAGCTCTTTGAAGTAAAGTTCTGGATCCTTCTTATCAAAGCGCTCTATGAGCCTGCTGGTGAACTCCTGGTAAGTATTGACTGCATGATGGCCAAGTGTATACATGCCGTGATGCCACCAATCATGCGCTATTCCATCAAGATGCAAAGTAGCAAACTTAATGGCCTCGTCCTCCTGCATAGGCCTCAATGATAGATAATTGTCCAATTTCTGGACCCAAGACCTTGCTGACGTCTTGTTAGACCCATCAAAGTATGGCAATGTGATCTTGCTAACTACATACTGCAAATCCTTGTTCACCTGTGGCTGCGACTGTTGATGCTGAGGGGGTCTACGGCCAAATCTACCTCCTCCTCTAGGTTTATTGTCATGTCCCCTTCTCAGTGACATCTCTTGGAGGACAGGATTGGCCTATCACATGACCCTCGTAGGCCGATAGACTGGATAGAGGGTCACTTCGGAGCTTGGCTCAGCTTCAGTCAGCTAAGTTTGATCAGTTGTCTTTCGTTCTGGCTCGATCGGAGACGTTTGCAGAATTGCTATTTTTAGCAGTTCCTGGCAGGCAGTGTGGGACCACTGCTATTTTTAGCAGTATGGCTGTGGCGGCATCAGGAGTCACTTCAGAGTTCGTCAGCATCAGACGGATCAGTCATCGGGTTAGAAACGAGGAAGATATTAATATTTGATCGTATTGATTAAATATTAATTAATTAATGTTTATAATATAAAGTTATAATTTTTAAATTATAACTTAAGTGACTGTTTTGAGGGGTGCGCCATCATGAAGGGGGCCAGTTTAACATTTAAAATATGATTTAAATATTTGACGGAGAACTATGGAGAAATAAGAAAATTAAAAGTCAAATATTAATTAAAACCCTATTTTCAAGGGAATCGCACTTTTCAGTGTATTTGAGGATTTTGCATTGGGATTTGTGCATTATGTGATTATTGAGTTTGAAACTGATCAATTTTGGTCTGAGCCTGAGACTTAGGGTTTCATGTTCGTTTGCCTTGGGGAACGAGCCATCTCCAACGGAAAGCAATTCAGAGAGTGTGGAATACCACTTGATTTATTGCCACAGAGGTTTTCTTATTCAGAGAAAACTACAGAGCTTCAAAGGAATTTACATCTTCAGTTATTATCAGTTGTTTGGTGTCAGAGATCATCTAACCTTCTTGGCGCATCATCCACAGAGGCTAAGACATCATTTTTAAGGAGGCCGTACCACATTTATTTCAGATTTCTGACAGGCCGTACCTCTGTCAGGGCCGTACTTCTGTCATTAAGTCGTCTTCATTAAATAAAAATCAACGCATCTATCTGAGGGTTCCAGTTTGCTCTGAAGGAGGCGCCTATACCATTTGATCAATTTGTGCATGCCAGAAGGAAGGAAAGAGACCATATTTATTTCTGCTGTATTGATTTGTACCTTCAGCCGTACCAGAAAATCAGGTTCTTTTCACAATAAAAATTCATTATTTATTTATGCATGTTACCAGATCATTGTTAGATGGATAACATTTGATGAATAAAGGCAACACCATCATTTCTTATTGTATTTCTCAAATGAATTGAAGATTTGGAATTTTTAGGAATTTATTATTATTTTCTGTCAAAAGCCGTACTTTCATTATTGCATTGAAAACACAAAAATTGCAAAAAAATCACAAACTTCAGAAAAACGTCAGAAAAACCTAAAATATCAGTCAGAGCAGTGTCAGGGGGAAACCTAGGGTTTCTACAGTGGTATCAGAGCTTGATTCTGCCATCCTAGGGTTTGGCCATCACATGCAACCAGAGGAATTTGATACATACAGATATTACACACGCAAACGTGCCTTGATTGAAAGGCAACGCAGTTTGAGCAGGCAGCCGGAAATCATGGCTGACAGGAATGATAGGGCTGAGAGAACAGATATACCTCGGACAGATATCCCACAGAACAACCGAGATCAGGATGATCCTGAGGTCTTACTCACACTCAGAGATCTTCGTGCAGGACAACGTCGATCTGATGATGTATTACAGCAGGTAGCACAGGCACTGCAGAGATTAGGGACTTCGAGGAGACCGTCACCACATCGTGACGATGACAGGAGTGATGCTGGGTCACGGAGAGCACCTAGGACAGTGTCACGGACAGCTGATAGGCCTACAAGGCCTACGTTCACGAGACAGGAGCCCGATGAGGCTATGCCAGAGGAGGATCGGGATGATTTGTTTGCTGATAACCTTATGGCAGCAAACGAGGAGTGGGAGTTGATACCTCCTGCAGTCAGAGAACGGATCACTTTTGACCGTTTTATCACACAGAGGCGTGAACACAATAGGGCTCGTCAGGATTGGAGACCCCGACAGCAGAATAATGACCTCAAACATGCAACTAACAGGTTGAATCTGGTGATGTTTGATGGCAGTGGGAAGATGACAGCCCAAGCTTGGATTAGCAAGCTTGATACATTCCTTACCTTGCGTCCGATGGCTGAGAGAGACGCTATCCGTTACGCTACACTGCACCTCGAGGGAGTAGCTTATGACTGGTGGCATCACGGTATGGTGACGCTACATCATGATAGGATCACTTCATATCAGGAGTTCGTAGACAGGTTGGTTGAGAGATTTGATAGGAAGGATCCGGAGAACTTCAGAGATTTGGCACAGTTGAGGCAGAGTGGCAATCTCGAGACATACATCAGCGACTTTCAGAGACTATCCGTCATGGTTCCAAACATATCAGATAGGCGGTTAGTAGTCCTTTTTATGGAGGGTTTGACAGAACCACTTAAAGGCTGGATAAAAGCCTTTGATCCTCCATCATTACAGGAGGCGATGAGGAAGGCACGTAACATGGAGTTCGCAGCCCCGGCAAATAAATTTAACTCCAGAGGTTCTTCATCGTTCCGAGACAATAAGGGCTTCAATAAAAACAATGATAAATCTGATTATAACAAAAACAAATCAGATTATAAAAACGATTCGAAAGGTAAATCAGCCTTCCCACCTTTGGATCGTGAGGCCCTGAATGACCTTCGCAGGAAAAAGTTATGCTTTTACTGCAAGGGACCGTATGATGCCAATCACGATTGCCCTCTAAGACCTAAGGGCAAGGCGAATCGTGTTATGTGGGCATATTATGAAGACTCAGAATCAGAAAATTCAGAGCAGCCTGAGCTTTCAGATGAGTCAGAGACAGAGACTCCAGAGCATAGAGTGGAGGTAGAGCCCGAGCTTCAGATACAGGAGGGCAGATTGTCTAGCATTCAGCAGGAGGGTTCTTTCCGGCTCCGTGGTGTATTAGCAGGTCAGAGGGTCATTACCCTATTGGATACAGGAGCTACACATAATTTTATTGATGCTAGGTTCGTTGAGAAACGAGGGCTTATTACAGAGGAGTTTGAGGGCATCAGAGTCAAAGTGGCAGACGGGTACACTTTGAGATGCGAACGCATGATTAGAGATCTTCCATTACGCTTGAACAACTATGAGTTCAAAGCAGATTATTATGTTGTCAATATGGGAGACATTGATTTAGTATTGGGAATGAAGTGGTTACACTCCTTGGAGGAGGTCACACTTCGTCTCAAGGATATGGAGATACGTTTTGAGGTCGACGGGAAGACTCACATTCTTAAGGCAATACGGGACAGCGACCTTAAAACAATTTCCTTTCGCCGAATGGAGCGGCTCATGCGTCATGACATGGTAGAGTGGGATGCCGAGTGTCATTTAGCACCTTTACAGGAGGGACAGCAAAAGACAGAGTATCATCCGGACATTCAGAAGATCAGAGTCAAGCATGATAAGGTGTTCAGTGATATTCCGCCAGGTAGACCTCCAGATAGAGGGATAGAGCACATCATTGAGCTCGAGGAGGGTGCAAAACCCGTCATGATAACTCCTTACAGGCATCCGAAAAGATTGAAGGATGAGATTGAGAAGACTATAAAGGAGTTATTGGCTATGGGTCACATTAGACCTAGCAAGTCGCCGTTCGCTTCTTCTGTTGTATTGGTGAAGAAGAAGGATGGAACGTTGCGCATGTGCATTGATTACAGGGTCCTGAATAAGAGGACAATTAAAAATAGATACCCGATACCGAGGATAGATGAGTTGATTGATGAGCTTCATGGGGCATGTTATTTCACGAAGATTGATTTACGGTCGGGTTATCATCAGATTAGAGTCCGTGAGCAGGACATAGAGAAGACAGCCTTCAGATGTCATTGTGGGCACTTCGAGTTCGTAGTGATGCCATTTGGGCTCACTAACGCGCCAGCTACCTTTCAGTCTACTATGAACAGAGTATTTCATTCTTTGCTGAGGAGGTTTGTGTTGGTTTTCTTCGATGACATTCTGATATACAGTCGGACTTGGCAGGAGCACCTGGCTCATTTGGAGACTGTATTGAGCATCTTGGAGAGGGAGTCCTTGTACGCCAAGGAATCCAAGTGCGACTTTGGGGATGACCGAATTGCTATACCTTGGTCATATTATCAGTGCGGATGGAGTGCGTATGGATCCTGAGAAGATCCGCGCCATTGTTGATTGGCTCACACCGGCGAACCTGACACAGTTGAGAGGGTTTCTCGGTTTGTGTGGATTCTACCGCAGATTCGTGAATGGTTATTCACGACATGCAGCCCCGATGACAGATTTGATGAAGAAGGGGGCGTTTGTTTGGACTTCCGAGGCACAGGAGTGTTTTGAGAAGTTCAAGGAGTTGATGACCACTTGCTCTGTTTTGGCACTGCCGGACTTTACGAAGCCGTTTGAGCTTCAGTGTGATGCATCAGGTGAGGGCATTGGTGCGGTGCTTATGCAGGACAAGCACCCTATAGTTTATGAGAGCCGCAAGCTCAGAGGACCCGAGAGGTTGTATAGCATATACGACAAAGAGATGCTCGCGATTATGCATGCCTTGGCAAAATTTAGACAATATCTTGTTGGCAGCAAATTTTGCATCAAGACTGATCATAACAGTCTTAGACACTTTTTAGGGCAGCGAGATCTCAATGACAGACAGCAGAAGTGGGTCAGCAAGCTGCAGGCTTATGACTTTGATATTTCGTATATCAAAGGTACTTAGAACGTAGTGGCAGATGCACTATCACGGAGACCGTACTTGGGCACTATGGTTCAGATTGCAGAGGATTGGAGGCATTTGATAGTGGCAGAGTATGCCAAGGACAGTTGGGCCTCCAGTATTGTCGAGGGATCAGCAGTTGACACTAGATACACACTTGTGAATGATTTGATCATTTACAAGCACGGGATATTTCTGATTCCCGGTTCTGAGGTGAAGAACATGGTTATGCGAGCCTTTCATGATATTCCCACAGCAGGACATCCCGGTTACTTCAAGACTTACAGGCAGATACGGGAAAGGTTTACGTGGAAAGGTCTCAAGAGAGATGTTCTTCAGTATGTGCGTGAGTGCCCTGTTTGTCAGCAGAACAAGCAGGAGAACACTCACCCGGCAGGTCTACTACAGCCACTTCCGATTCCTGACAGGAAGTGGGAATGCCTGTCGATGGATTTTATCATGGGCTTGCCTAAAGCCCAAGGGCGTGATTGTATATACGTGGTTGTGGATCGGCTTACGAAGTATGCCCACTTCTTTCCGATCACCACGACTTACACAGCTACACAGGTGGCAGAGGTGTTCTTCCGTGAGATATTCAGACTCCATGGGTTGCCTCGGAGCATTGTGAGTGACAGGGATAGCCGGTTCCTGAGTAACTTCTGGCAGGAGGTCTTCAGGCTTTGTGGGACCGAGCTTACACTGAGCACCAGTTACCATCCACAGACAGATGGGCAGACAGAGATAGTGAATAAGTGGGTGGAGGGATATCTCAGAACTACATAGCAGTATAAGCGTATAGCGTATCAACGGGATACACTCCCAGCAGCATTGCTACACCGACGCTCCATATGACCATTCGTGATGTCACCCTTCATGGCGCTTATATGGGTAATGAGGCTACCGAAGCCTTTGATCTCGCTATTGAGCTTAATGCAGAGTGCCGAAAAGTGTGAGGTTGGTTTCAGCTGTGAGTCGACATCATGAGTGGGCTCTCAAGGAGAATATTGCAAAGGCACAAAATCAGCAGAAGCAATATGCAGATCAGAAGAGGACGGAGGGGCATTTCGAGGTTGGTGATATGGTTTACCTCATGCTTCAGCCCTACCGTCAGTCCACTCTTAGGAAGAGTGGGTCAGAGAAGCTCAAGCCGCGCTATTACGGTCCTTTCAGGATCCTGAGGAGAGTAGGCGAGGTGGCTTACGAACTTGAGCTTCCAGCAGAGAGCAGGGTACACAATGTATTTCATGTGTCACGCCTCAAAAAGGCGTTGGGTCATCGTGTTGTACCATCTGCAGTGTTACCACCCTTAGATGATGAGGGTAAGTTGATTCTAGTACCTGAGTCCATCCTGGAGTATAGGGAGAGACAGTTGCGTCTGAGGACTATCAGGGAATATCTGGTGAAATGGAGAGATTTGGTCGGGTTGAGGATGCGACACATGGAGAGTTTAGGAGATTCTCACAAAGATCCTGGCATTGGAGATTGCTTGAGGACAAGCAATTCTTGAGGGCGACCGTCATGTCCCCTTCGCCATTATTCCCTCGAGGAC